>JAQFYC010007406.1:0-10525 GCA_034694165.1 Tomocerus mixtus
TTGCTAGTCTGTCCACGTATTATTCTGTCCATGTTAAATGTCCATAAGTGAAGATCGAGCGTACCTACAGTACATACAAAGTAGTTAAAGCAAGGACTCTTATAGTATTTAGGTACTGTGCTTTCTAGTAACTATTAACTATCCATAATGTGGTCTATATAAGTGTACGAGCTTAGTAGTATTCACTTACCACTACATTTAGGTGCCCACGTAGAGCAGAATGCTATATTGTAGAAGGATAAAATCACATGCATCTATTTGTTTCATTCAAGAATCATAATGTGTGTTGTATAGGTAGTGTTAGTAATGTAGATTGCAGATAGATTTGTTTACTACTACTACTACAACTGCTCTGCATGAAATGAACTACCACAATAAAAATACCTACATACTAAATACATACATTAAACTACATTTACCTGTGTGCAGAAACTTAAGAACGAGTACATAAATCTAGATAGCTATTGAACTGTCGTTCAGATATGCAAATAATATGCAAATACAGATTTTATAAAGGTGTATAGATATTAGAAATATCTAGGTATCACGCTATCACTATTATCAGGTGGAGTAATTGTCAGCTAGTAGATAGGTCAGACCAGTATGTATGCAGATTGCAGAATATAAATGCATGTATAGCCAAATCAGTGTTACTTATCGTTATCGTTAGTAAGTTATTGAAATTACCTTCTGTTCTGTCTTGAGATAGAGGAGACTGAGACTCAACTGCCTGGGCTGAAGAATGAATTCAATAATACAGATTGTGGTGATGCACTATTGCAAATTGCAATGCAACCATAGCTGTACTGTGGAATAGTGTACTTAGCTTAGGGCAATAGACCAATGGAGCAACTTGAGAGACAGAGAACTGAAAGTTAGCACAGTACACAACAACACAACAGACAGACAGGTACACTCAGATTTTTATAAAGAATTTTATGGGCTTGTCCATCATCCAACTCCTGAGAGAATGAATGAAAATTAACGGAAGGCGACTACGACTGTAAAATAAGCAGTAGTAGTACATAATAGTCAACTCACATCATACAGAATCAAAATCTTTTCATGCTTTCGACTTTAACTCACTAAATACCATCACTTATAATATATCAGTTTAGTAGCATTGCATATAATGTTTAATATTCTTTGAATAAAATAATTATGACAACGGAGCCAATGCCTACAGCATGTGCTTTGGGCAGGTGTAATTCTCTCAGAATCATACAGGTACCTATATGTTCCATTAAAAATGCATCTTTAGGTTGTAATCCATTTTTGTTTTGATATAATAATATAGAATTTTACGATACGACAAGACAGGTTCGTAATCTAGGTAGGTATCTATAGTTTTGGAAGCGACAGTGACACAGAATATGTTCATGAGAGTATTTAGTAGCTAAAGCCCCTTACAATGCGTAAAGATATTACTAAATTGACATCTATTTAGCATTTAATTATGTAGGTACTAATTAATTAAAGACTAATTGCAGTGTTAGATATTTATTTCCCGGTAATAAATGTGCAATAATGT
Organism: Tomocerus mixtus; assembly: GCA_034694165.1. NCBI lineage: Eukaryota > Metazoa > Arthropoda > Collembola > Entomobryomorpha > Tomoceridae > Tomocerus > Tomocerus mixtus. Next base: position 1,532 of record JAQFYC010007406.1, read on the forward strand.
TTATTTGCTTATTACACTTGCCTTAGATAACTAAAACAGGTAGAGATTTTTTAATTTTAATCACTGCTTAGAAAGAAAAGGATGCATTTTTTGTTTTTCTTACCTCCGGTACTACAGGTACTCCGTGGAGTGTTCTGAGCGAGGTCTTAAGCTGACGTCTCCCGGTTTTAAGTCTAAGGATGAAGGTTTCGAGTCGGATTGTGAGTCAGTGCGCTCTGTGAAGATGAGCGAGTCAGTGGAATTGTATATAAATGATTTAATGAATCACCTGGAGATATCAAAAGAGGAGAAGGAGACTGAAGGTAGTAACCACGCCCATTCCTCTTTGTCCTCTTCCGGAGCTTCGATGGACAATGCAAGTATCTCGAGCTCTTCCGGCCTCCACGTATCCGACGACAGCAACTCCTCGTCTGGAAACGGGTCCGACTCTGACGAATTCTGCGCCTCCGGCGAGAGGTCGCCGTACTGGGAAACTCTGCCCAACTTGTCCTCCTTCCAGTCTTATCCTATCGAAGATGTCGTTTTCTGTCACTGCGACACGACGCATCCGTCCACGTTAGTCTGGGTTGTTCGTCACTTGGCCAAGATGATGGCCCTGGTCACTGCCTTCAGAACTCGCTCCGAGGCTGAAGACTTGTTCCAAATGTACCGCGACCTCCGGCTCAAGCTCAAGCCCGTCAAATACAAGATCAATCCTATTCTGGGGACTAAGTTATTCATTCCACCCGCGCCTTGTTCGCCAGCGCCGAGTCCGCCTTCCTCCTCCGCTGCGTCCACTACCGCCGATTCGGAGGGGAGCAGCAGCAACATTTCTCCTTCCTCCTCCTCCTCCTTGTCAACGTACACTTCCCTCCCGCCAGTCTATCACTCTGAAATCGAAAGTCTCCCATCCAAATCCAATATGTTTTCTTTTGAGCCCAAGTCCCTTGACTTTGAATTAGATAGTGCAATTTATAATGACACGACGTCCGTCGCAACTTCTTCGTCCACTTCAACATTCACATCTTCCATGGTGACCACAAAGGAGAGTTCCTTCAACAGTTTGTCCCTACGCAACTATCATTCCAACCCTCATACGCACTCCCAGCATATATTCGCCAGCAACCCGAATCTCCTTCGCTACGAAGGACTCCCTAGTTCCACGTCCTCTGTCCATCATCAGTATCCGCACCACCACCAGCAACATCACGATCTAAATTCTGAACACCACGATGATTTCGATTTAGACAACGATGGCAACGATGATTCTGAAGAAAACCACGTTGTCGAGGAAGTTGAGGAATCCTCCAACAAGAATATTGTCCGAGCTCACAGGAAAATTTATTCCAGTGGTGGAGGGAGCACGACAAGCAAATCCGCATTGGCCGCCAAATTGGCCCCTAACAAGCCCGTGCTCCTCGTGCCATTGAAAACGGAGAGTGTGACAACTCCGAGAAGCAGCTACCCAAAGGAGTCTTACTTGTACCATGTGATGGGTCGAAGCTCATCCACCTTTGCCCCGTACCAAAGGTCACTGAACTTCCTGCCAACCCAGTTTTCCATGCCCAACAACGGAGCAGCCGGCGCTATGGGTTCCAGCGGCGACTACCTCGGTTGGGGAAACGGGAGACATCTTCTAGTTCCATTTTCTTCTTGGCTGGAACTTTCAGAGATGCCAAAAATCCCCCACGCCGTCACAAGTGCTTCGAGAAAAGTTAGTCCGCTCTCGTCCAAGTCGCGCATGAGTCCGCGCACCGTGTCCCGGGCTTCTGCCCTCGCCACCGTCAGCGGGAAGGGGGGCACTTCCAAAATCCTTCTGCGGGACTCCTCGGGGCGGGATCATGGAGTGTGGGCCACGCTCTCGCAAAGATTCAAAAGGAACTTCCGCGACAATCTGATGCCAAAACTTAATGGGATGTGGTCGCAACAGGCAGAGACAAATCGTCAGAAAAAGAAGAACAACAAAAAGGTCACGTTCAATGCTTGGGCCACCGTCCAAATGGTCTGAGCTGACTCACTCGCTCAGTGTGAATCCTCCGTCGTGGAAAGCCAAGCCAAAGCAAACCAGATTCCTTTTGGCTAACTTCATAAAATACTAAGCTCCAAAATTTAATACCTTATCACCAAATCGAGTGATAGGAATTCTTATTAAACTTGTAAAAGGAGTGGCAAGTTTTCATCGCACGTCACGAAAGCATACTGCCAAACCAAGACTTGACTTTATTCCTTACGATTAGTTCGCCTGTACATTTATATGTACAATCCACAACACTACACCTTACACCATTTTCACTCGAGCGAAGACTTTATTCGAATTCGAACGACGAGACGACGAGTGGGCCGTTGTGATGTACTTGGAGCTATATAAAGTAATGTGGTAAATAAAATCAAGTACACTTTTAATTTTATATACATCCATCCACCTAAAATGTACATTCACAATTCGCACAACAACAAACACAACGACCCGTCACTTCACCAATAAATTATTAACCAAGAGCAATGCAAAAATGTTCACTGTGCATATAGATGACTAGAATATATGGTTTTCTAAAAGTGGCATTCTATATACTGACATTATAACATTACCTCTATACCTACTATGCGTGTACTATTTACTAACTAACTAAGTATTAACTCCATTGTATTAAAAAGAGTGAAAAGTAGAATTCGTGAATTCAATCCCATTCTAAGTTTCTGCTCAATGCAAAATATTTCCAAAGCGAGGTTGTGAACTATATACATAGAATACGTAATAACTATAATACATTTATCTCCATATTTAGATCACGAAGACAAATGTATACCAGAACTCATAACCAGAAAGACAGAGCCAAATCGAAATGAATAATAATATACTTATTATGTTACTACTACATCTGTGAATACATACAAATACATAGTGTGCTCCTGGTTTGGTTGGTTTTGCTTAATTGGCCAAGAGCCCTCCATCCATCCGTAGTATTGTCTCTAATGCAACAATTAAATGAATAAAGAGAAATGTAAGCAAGTGAAAAAGACTGTAATGTGAACTGAAGCAATGGGAAACGGGAAACGAGGAGAAGCAGAAGATAATTTCGCGTCTGAATAGATCCTTCCAATTTATCAACTTAACTCAACCACTTGTTGTTAGCTAACTAAAATTACATTTTACACTACACACCTATATAAATACAGTACACTACACTTACACACACATGCACATAGTACATATATAAGATATAAATACAGATACACACATACCTATAGTTAAAAAATATTATCTCCTAAACAATTCTGCCTTCTTCAACTTTAACGAGCTGTTCCAATTTTTCCCTAGTTCTTCTACTTCCCCTATTTCATCGTCAATTTACTATGATTGTGGATTGTAGAATTGTAACATTGTCATTCGCAAATAAGTATACGTTTAAAATTTTGGCAGTCTCGGCTTGGCAGTCAACTTAAAAATAACCGAACTGAACTGAACTTGTAATTTGTAATCATGCAATTCTGGTCTGCTCTCGCATCGCATCTACTTATTATATTCTAACTACATAAATAAACTGTACAATAGAATACATCCCATTGACTGCACTTTTATTTAGCTTTTCGAAAAAACGCAACTTGTCTTGTTCCTTTCGTCACAGAGAGCTCTAAATGTAATAATACATTATTTTATATACTTATTATACTTAAATAACAAACGTCAAGAGATCTGAATTGTATATTTATTCGAGTAACTATCTGTTTGTTGGTATATATATATATATAAAACGTATCATTCTATGTATTACTATTTAGTTGTAGGTTATATCTGCATCATAGATAATTACTACACTTAAGTAGTAAACCGTAAACCCAAGTCGACTTACATACTTCATACAACTACAACTTCCATGTAAAAAAATTAAATAAGGATATGATGCGACATGTGACTGTTGCTGGACAGCTAAGTTGTTCTCTTGTTGACTATCTGTATGTCGAGTCAAGTCGAGGCTCGTTACCGTCTCACTTTTGATGACAGACAAACAAGAACAAGAACAAGACATGAAAAAATTATCATGAACATAAAGGAACGCAAATAATATCTTCATGGACCTTGCACACATTTACTAACTATTAAAGTGATACTACATTGTATATGTGACACAGAGTTATAAAATCTAACATTAAATGTAAATGTATATCCACCAACGACAACGGCAAAGCCAAAGACAATTAAGGAACAGTACAGTGCATAATAAATAATATGTAATTCTACTACATAAGTAGTATGGCCTTTGCGAATTTGTGACGTGATCTTGAATGTTGAAGTTTATCACGGACTGGCCTGGTCTGGACGTCTCAAAATGTAAAATTGACTGATTGTGGCACATAACTGGTTCTCTACTGTATTTTGACGTGAGTGAGCTCAACAGCACAGCTTGAGCTGACAATGAATAGCATCAACCAAGTTATTGTGATGCTCAATGGAGATCACAACAGTTACAACACAACACGACTATATGTACACTACTGACTACAGCTACAGTACAACTACAAAGATGCGACCCACAGATAACTCAAAGTTGTAAATATAAAGCTGCACTTTGAATCTGTGTTTTCACTCACCTCAGATAATAAATAGTCTCCACCTGCACTGAATTGAACTAAATTGTATTCAACATCAAAAGCTACAATCAGACAAGACGACTTACATTTAAATTCTGCTGGCCATCATGGCATGCAAAATGTATCACCATCACATCACTTCGGACGATAACAGGCGACAAGTGTGTGCAACCCATTTGTTTGACTTTCATTACATACCTACTTACCCTATCTACCTACAGCACTTTACATTCACATTTTTATTTCTCTACTGATAATACATTCAATCACATACATATACATACATGAAATCCCGAACGAAACCTATTTATTTATAGGTAGGTTACTTAAAGATAGAATTTTGACTAATTAATAATACAGACGTAGACGTATCTACTTTATACACTGGGGCCATTTACAAATAGTGTCCATACATTACCCATATTTACAAAGACTCAAAATTTACTCTAAAATCTTTTAACGATATTACACATTTACATAATACAATAATGACAATTTTTACATGGAAGACTTACTGTATAGGACTTTACTACTATTATACTGATAGCTACTGATTTAGATAATGGAACTAACAGAATTTCATGAAATGATAGGAAATGTGCCATGTAATCGATTTGGATAATTGTGAGACGTCAAAGTGCATAGACATAATATAATTGAAATTCAACTTGTGTAAAAAATATGAATTCCAGTTGGATTTTCGTCATCGAGTCAACTACGTACGCGCTCTTGCTCTGCTGCTTTATATTGTTTAGACGAGAATGAATGTAATATGTTATATAATCACCTTTAGTGGGATTTTGTCGTAAATATACAACTTTATTGTTTTGTGGACACACACGTATAATAAATACATACACACCTAGTTTGTAATTTGTAGTGTTAAGTACTTAAAGTAATTTGTAGATGTGCGATGTGAAGAAAATTATTGTGTAAGTAGAGTTATGTAATGCAACGTAACCGTAAAAGGGTACATGCTAAATAATTAAGGTACATTAGGTCATTAGGTAATATTAAGTGTTTTATGAATATTTTAGATATTTTTGTAGTATTTGATACTGGTAGTGATGATTGTCTACTGTGTGTAGGGGATTTTATTTTAGAACCTAAAGAGTGTCCAGTCCACGTTCCTTTCCTCATCTTGAACTTATTTCTTGCTCTACACGGCAAAATAATCTTTGTTTTTCGAAATATTTTTTTATAATTAAAATAGTAGCTAGCTAGTAATATGCACCTGCGGGGATTTGTTTTGTTTTTGTTTATCTCTCCTGTGGGTGCATTGCAAAACTAAAAAATGAGTGTGCTTTTTGTAATACTATGTTTCCTGTGAGCAAAACACAGGGAGTCTAATAATACACACAACGACTATTTGTCTAAGAAAAATTGTTTCATTCAAATACCTACTACTACCATAACTACTAAACAAAAGCATTAGTAAGCAATCTACATTTGCTTCGCCTTGATTTTTCTCTGAATTTAATTGCAACCTCTTTTTATTATTGTATATTATAGAGTTTTTCTTACAAATGTTGCTTACATTAAGGGTTTGGCTCCTTTATCGTTATAGTTTACGCTTCGCCAAATCTTTTGAATATATTATTATTATCTTCTTATAAGTATGTTATATTCAGCATAACTTTACCTCTAGAATTATAATGTTTGTAGTACTATAAGTGCATTGTAGTAAGTAGTGTGGTTATTAGATTTTTGGTCATTAGTGAAAAGCAAATTGAAGTATAAATAAATGAAATCTTACATGTTCATTGTTCTCATTTTGGAATTCAACTTTATTTTCTGACTCAGTCAACCACATTGTTTCCATTTATGCTAAAACACATTCTAACACCTTACATACAACCGGAAAACATAATTTTCATCAAAAAACTGTTCTTTCGTTTGATAACTAGCATTCATACGAGCAACTACAGAAAAAACTATATCAAAGCTAAGGTTGCTAAGCAGAACTACTCACAAACTTAAGATAAGTTAGGCTCCATTGATATTTAGGTTCATTACTTAATTGCTAACGTTATTTCATTATCTATACCAACAAAACGGCATTGCTATGTAATAACCCCTTTAAAAACTCTTAAAATTCTTACCTACATTTGATAAATATTAGTAATGTATACATAATATACATAAAGGCCATTCTCTCATACTTCATATGTAACATACCATATTATCTTTGTAATTATACGTACATACTCTAAATACCTTACGGATCCCATTATAGATTATTGTACCAATAATAATTATAAGCAACACTTCGTACACATATTATACATTTAGATAAACACATTTAAGACTCAGAGCACTCCCTAGTTTTTGTCACGGTTACTCATAAAGCATATTTATCTTGCAGAAATCTGCAACTTACAAACGCTAGAAATATAGAATAGATATAATTTTCTTCAAAAAAATTCCTTTGTGTATTCATTTTGCATCTTGTAAACTAATTTAAGTTATACTACATAATTATCTCTTTTACGTAAATGTTAAATAACAATTTTATTAATCAGGAAAAACTCAGGAAAAATTAGTGGATGCAATAATTACACTAAGTATGTACATAATGCATGGTCCGTTGCGTTTCAAGCATTGTCTTACTTAGGTACCTCAAACCTGACATCATGTTCTCCATCTCCTTCATATCTGTTCATAATCTGTTTCTGGTGAATTACGTTCACTAATTATTGCTGCATAATTTAAACGTGTATTAACCTTCTTATGGAATAAAATGTCTAAGCTAAGCTAGTCTTAAGTCTTAAGTGGCAAATCTAGGTTCCTTTTTATCAAGAACTTCCAGTATCGCCGTCGTGATGAATTAAGATGATTACAGCAAGGACCGTTATATTAGCTGGATGAAACAAAAGGTATGACGTTGTTGTTTTTATGTTTTGACTTTGGAATGGGTTCAATTCAAGAAAGAATTTGTGTCTCTTGACTTGACTTGGCCTGACACAAAAGAGCCAGTCATCCTTGTCTATTCCTTACGTTATATTACATTATTATAACCATGCCATGTACATACCTATATACTTAGCAAATGCATTTACTTACGTTACCTATCTTCAGTAGACCTACAAAATGTAACGCAGAGCCCAGTACAGTACATCACAATATTTATCGAGGAGACAGAGACAGGTATCCAACAACATAGCACACCTAGTACAGTGTACTTACGTACGTACGCATCTTATTACTTACTTAAGATAACTAACGCAAATGCCCTATACAATGTAAGTTGTCACGAGTTAACTAAATCCATTTGACTCATCATCTCGCAATCACAATCAACAGAATTAAAAGAACTCACGGTTCGACGAGGCCAAAGTCTCATTGTCAGTTAGAAACAGGTAATACTAATACCAACCAAAACCTAACTATTTTAACAAAGTACAACTTATTAGTAAAGTTATATACATTACACGCCACAAGTATTCAAATACACTTTTAATTTGTAAGTATCTGTACTGTACATACCATATATTATATGTATTTACATGTAAGTCATACATTTATGAATTTGAATAAGTTTTCAATGCCAACTATTGCTAAATTTTCTGCGAATTACAGAGTATCTAAAAATAAACAAGTATAAATATCAGTACTTCACTAATTAAACAGGATTGAACATTTTTCTGGAAACTTTGCACTTAAATACACTCGTGAAAAAAATTCCTCATCCCAATACAGTAATAGGAATCCTCGTTTGATTTTTTAAAACCACTAGCTATATAATTATATAAAGTAACGCGATTTGAATTGGGAAGTGTGCCACTTTGTGTAATTATGTAATAGCTTCAAGATTCATTAATACCTTCTGTTTGTTTTCATTGTTTTATTATTAATTAATTGCATTTTCTATTAAGTGTAAAAGTAGCTGTTCCTAATTAAACCTGTAAAATATTATTTTTAGGCATTTTTAAGTTTATATAACCATAGAAGTATTTAATAAGCTGTTACGTAATGCAATTTTCATTAGCTAGTACCTAGTTTAGTTGCGTAAATATGAAAATCATTATCGAAGTAAATGCATTGAATTGGACTGTGGTTCAGTTAAGGTGGGAGGGACGGAGGTTAGATGTAAAAATAGTAATAATCATAAAAAAGAATGCAGAAATTATTTAGGGCTTCTAAAGAATGAATAAAGTCAATGTAAACTTAAGTAATCACGTAATGCAGACACACGCTGCATTGCATTGCACTATTGAAGTAAGGAGCATGATCAACGTGAAACTACATTAAATTATTATCTCTATGCATAGAGTTGAGAATCCGTCAAGTAAAAAGTCTCAGCCAACTTGTATACAATACATGACTATGGTAGACATTAGACAACCTCCCCGACCAGCACAGTCAGTGCCTACTTGGTACCGATTTGCCAGTTACCAATTTCGAGACGAAATGGGACATCGTGAG
>JAQFYC010007407.1:0-10523 GCA_034694165.1 Tomocerus mixtus
TTCGTCAGTAGAATGCTTAATTTATTAGTAGCCAGCTGATTTCGTCAGTAGAATGCTTAATTTTTTAGTATTCAGCTGATTTCGTCAGTAGAATGCTTAATTTATTAGTAGTCAGCTGATTTCGTCAGTAGAATGTTGAATCTGTGATTTCACATAGGCGGAATTCCAATTAAGAGGGTTACAACAACTAAACTCTTAGGTATATATATAACTAATGATTTTAAATGGTCTACCCATGTAGAAGAGATTCTGAAGCAGGCATCCAAAAAACTGCACATGTTACAGACCTTAAAACGAAATGGGTTCTCAGAGCTTGAGTTATTACGTAGCTACAAATGTTATGTTAGGCCGGCTCTTGAGTATGAATGTGCAGTATGGGGACCAGCGCTCACTACCGAATTAGATAATTCCTTAGAGGATTTCCAAAGACGAGCATTAGGAATTATACAGGGTAAAAGAATTTCTTTGAGTGCGTATCAATCTGTACTTGTAAATGTTACTCTGGAAAATCTCCAGTGTAGACGTAAAAATTTAATTACGCAATTTGGTGTCAGTTTATTGAAATCCGAAAGATTTAGAGAAATGCTACCTCCTGATCATATAACTTCTCAACGCGTTCTTCGTAATAGTAATAAATATCTAATAAAACCATTTTCCAACAAAATGAAAAAGCGTTATGAATGTTCACCAATTCCATATATAACCAAATTAATTAATGAAAAATATGTCGAACGATTAAAGTGTTAACCTAATTATTAGAGTATGACTGTGCTAATTTACAAAAATGTTAGTATATACTGATTGAAGCTTTATTGTTAAGTTAATTCACTATTTTAATATGTCTTTATAAATCTTTAACTTCTCTGTACTTCGGTTCATAATTCAGTTGCAAAACTGCCATGCAACTTTTTCTGATAATAAATCCAATCCAATCCAATACAAAGATAAATATATTACATAATATTTTATTTTCAAAAGTCTAGGATAAAGGTAAGTTATTGCTAGTTATAATATAATGTCTGATATAATTCAAATAAGGTAGGCTATGAGTAGGAAAACACAAAAAATTAAAATTGGGAATGTTGTAGGAAAATGAGTGTACTACACGTAATGCTAACCATAACGTACACAATTATCATGAAAACTTATCAATCATAGCAGATTTAAAAATTCTTTGATTTGAAGTGGGCAATGACGAAATCATGAGATAAACATAGACATTGGTATGCATAAAGGTGCCTACATGTTAATTTTCGTATACGTATTTATGTGAATAATGCTTATATGCGGTAACTTGCATACACACAGTAAAATTATCAATATGAATAGTGCTTTTCCAAAACCAATCCTTATATGGCCTTGAGGTATTTTCAAATAGGGGCTTCCTTTTCAAAATGCTCTTAAACAACGTGCCATATTAGTACAATTAATTATCTGTTATTGATTGTTACTGACATTATAAAATATAATATTACAAATGCATTTATATAATATGCTACAATTTACAATGCCAATAATCTTTGTTTTGGATTTTAGTTAATATTTTGCGTGAAAGGGATTTTAATCTACTTTAAATTAATATTAAATCAAAATAATTGCAATAGTTACCTATGCGCAAGAAAAACCATGTAATTACTAGAATTACGCTCACTTTGTATGAGTAAATGATATTATGCATAGCAAACATGCTTTTCAAAAACAATTTATTTCACAGTTGTATTGTTGGTGAAATGATAAAATTATATCTTAATTTAAAAACTAAAAGCATGCTTCTGCTTTAGCTAAATATTTACTTTATATGCCCACAAGGAAGTTAAAAAGAGGATTCATAGTGCGGGCCCAGACGGCGTATCCTTCAGCAGTGAGATGAAGTCCGTCGTAGTAGAGTTCGGGATCGACTACCCCAATCTGTGATGAAAATTGATACTCCATATTGAAAAAGAAAACTTCCCGGTTGTCTGAATATCGGGCGATCAGGGAATTGACGTTGCGAGCTCTTTGATGAATGTCAGCCCCATCGCGGGGAAGGATGCCCAAAAGAAGGATTCTCACTCCAGGATTTTTCATACGGATGTAGTGCATAATTATTGCGATATTGTCTGCGATAGTTCGTTCCGGAAGATTCCAAGCCAAGTCATTCGTTCCAATTTTCAAAACTGCTAGCGTGGCATTTAGATTATCGATCATCCCCTGGTTAACAATTCTGTTAATTGTATCTGTGGTCCTGTCTCCTCCAACTCCAGTGTTCACGGCCCCCAATGGTTCATAAAATTGGTCCCATGTTTGCCTTCCACCTCCACTCCAGCCCGCAGTAATTGAATCTCCAATGAACACTTAAAAATGATCAGAAAATATTACAAACCAAACTACATAATGATACTTAGTAACAACAACTGATTACATTAATTATTGGTAGGAATGTAATAAGATTTTACCAATTGATCCTCTATTTTGACTGAGAGTTGCTCCAAAGAGCAGAAATATGACAAAAACTTGGCGAATCCCCATTGCGATTAATATGCGTAACAATTAATGACAGTAGTCCAGCGAGGCAAGGAAATTACAGTGTGATTAAAAATAAAAGATTGTCTTTATATATATTTAATTGTCCTTTACTAATTAATACATTTCACTGATAATAATGATTTGTCCATGATATACATAATATCATGGATATCATGGACAAACTTAATATCAGTCCATTCAAGATTTATTTAATGAATGTAGTTATAGGTATGCATACAATTAAGAGTTGAGTATTTTAGGCCATAATATTAATATTAATTTTAATATTATACAATAAGCAGCTGATACAATAAGCATATCTATATAGAAATGACAATGACAAAGTGGTTTAGATATTGGAAAACAAGAAAGCTTATTTAAAAAAGAGTACCTACAGTATGTACTAGTTCATTGGAATCGCGAGTTCCACTAGGTTATATGTCAATCATTTCCACCACAATCTTGTATTTTTGATATTCTTATCGAATTTTTTTAGATTTTGCATGCAATAAACATTATGTACGATATTTATACATACAGTACATAATACTGTGATGTTAGGTACACCATACTACTCGATATATTTGATTTAATTATACCTGGTTGGTAGTGAACCACTGCGGTTGATATCGCATTATATAAATTAAAGTGTATAATTTTTATTTGACATTCAGCTTCATCACTGTCAGCAATTATTTATGTAAACTTCTAATTAACATTGGATAACATTAAATCCATAAATTAGGTTACATAATGTACATTCATATCAAATCCGAACAAACGATATGAGTGCATAAAAGCTTGTAGTGTTTTGTTTACCAATTCTGCAAATACATTTATGCTATATACCATCCAACTTAATGTGTTCAATGTTAAATACAATTTTCAAATGTGTGAATAAATCCAGCATTGTGAGATAGGTGGAAGATGGTAAACACTTGTACTAAATATATCCCGGTTGTATAAATTTCGATAACACATGATAGTTCCTATTACGGTGACGACAGAGTATATCTTTCTGGTACAAACTTTGTGTGGAATACATATTTGTAGCTACGGATATCACTCTGACAATAATATGTACGACTATAACAGTAAAGACGTTTTTGAAAACTGGATCAGACAAATAAAGAATGACGGTGGCGGTATAACAATCCGTAAGTAAATAAATAAATTAGTAATTTTACTGCAATAATGTGCAATAAAATATACATACCACACATTATACCAGTATTATGCACATGCAGGTGTCTGGACTGGATTCACATCCAGGCTGAGAATACTCCAGAGTTTGATGGCAACGGAAACGTCGTGGCTCCAAACCCAACTGGAACATTTATTGAAGACTTGAGCATGTTTCTGGATTACGCTTACGAACATGAAATTTTTGCCATCCGGTTTTGTGGAATGTAGCACTGATGAGAAATTATCGCTACAAGAATTTAGTCCTGAAGGATGTCAAATTTCAAAGTTACATTGATAACACTTTAGTGGTATAAGACTAAGATCACAATACAGATAGAACAAAATTATATTTACCAAGATATTTCCAGAGTTTCGGGTTGATTATAGTTCCTCTGTGGAAATACTGTATCTGTACTCTGTAGTATCAACTTTCCAGGGTGGAACATAACCCGAAAAATTTTAAAATGGTGGGGCAGTTGTTTAGAATACTACTAATTTAGCAAACACTGGAGCAGGATGGACAGGAAACAATATTCCTATACAAAGATTCCTTAGATTTATCAATTGGCAATCTGCTGCCATTTTGATAGGTTTTGACGGGTGGGCATATAAGCCAGTAGTACTTGGAAAATTTACCGAAGCCTGCTCCCAAGGAGAATTGAAGGATTATACGATTGGAGCTATACTAAAGGCTATAATGGAGTTCTGGACTGGTAAATATGACGCTGGAGGACCATTATGCTCCGACACACAAGCTTTATAGTGAAACTACAAGAAATTACAGCTATACGTAGTAGAAACGGCCAAAAGTGAAGGAAATGGTGGACTTATTAATATTGACACACGTAATTAGCATTACGAACCCATAATTCCTTCAAAAACAACATACACATTATGTAGTCTTATAATTGTAGTCTTGTATTACATTTATGTAAATGAAAAATATAAATAATTTTATTTAATGAATTCTAAAATTTAATGAAACAGTCTTTCATTTTGACCCATATTTGATTTCATATTTTATACTATGCCGACCGCATATTTGTGAGCAGCGGACAATGTTGCTTCACAACCGTCAGGACAGAGTACAATATTTTTGTTTTCTCCTAAATTAGATGCTACATGAGTATTAGTAAACATGAAACGTGATACCTAGACAAGCAACATTCGTATAAGACCCCGCATGCCGAAATCCAAATCTTTGATATTACGGAATAATTATTAATACAGTTTTCATACCCTTTGCCACCCAAAACATAACTTTAATAAAATCAAAGGTCAACAAAAACACTACCTTTTAAAACCGATTTCATAAGAACCTTTCATAAGAACGTTTTCAATAGCGTAGCACGAAATACTGTGAGGGATAATAATTAACATTTTAACAACAAAATAAACGGAGGAACACCATGCACTTTCTAAATGAAAACTTGGAATTTGGCAATGCAAGCCAACCCTTTACTTGTTTCATGGATATTATTGGTACATTTAATTTGTGATTGCGTATTTGTCTTTCTACAATTAAACCAAAATCTGCCAACGTCAGCCAACGTGTTAATATTTTTGATGGTCATTGCATAAATGCGATTTTATCAAGTTGAATAGCCATTGTTTTTTAATTGTGAAATTCCATTAATAGATTACATATTATGCAATATTGAATTATATGTTTTCTACTTACTTTCTATCTCCCATAGAAACATGGCCTAATTAGTCTTGACATCGTCATTGATCCTTTTATATTTTCACGATGTGGCTATAAATAGCAGAGTTAATATTCATTTTGAATTTCAATTTCTACGACTGAGTATTTGGTTGCAGCTTTCTTAAAATTTCTTGCAGTCTTGTTAAATACTCTAATTTTAGCAAAATTCTAGCAAAAACTTATAAATACATAACTTGTAGCTTGCACGCCATCATGAATTACATTTTTCAACCATATTTATTGACGTACTCAGCTATTTTTATACACCTGCTACATGTGACTTCAGTTCTCTGCGAAATAAAGGCAAACGATGATGGATTAACCCATCCGAGATCTCGACAGATCCGTTCCAACTGTGGCAACTCGGCATGTGATGTTAGCTTCGTCACTAATTATCAGACGTTCCATTCACCAGTTGTTTTTAATTCACACTTTCCTGCCAATGGTTGTGGATCTGGCCGATCCTGCAATAGCAGTAAGTTTTAACTTAATTTATTTGATTAAAAATAATTAATAATCAAATCAAGGATCAAAATTTGGGTAAAAAGGATTTTTTATTTGAAAGTACTATATATTTATTAATTTATTTAGACGTATTGTGCAAATGTTGAGTTAAAGCTAAAGCTAAACATTTAAATAGTTATAAAATAGAATATTTATCCGCGTTTGTGTAATATTTCAATTTATGATTATATGCAATGAGTTCTGTTACAACTATTCACGTTATAATTAATTCCAGCTGACAATATACCACCACAAGGCGAGGTTAAACCAAAATTCCAATCGAAAATGTTCACTGAGACATTTAAGCTGCCGAAACGGGCACTTGATCTTTACTGGCTCATGGACGCTACCGGATCCTTTCAGAAAACAAGAGAACTTCTGGAAACACAAGCTGGAACCTATATTGATGCCATAAAAAACTTGAAATCAATTGACGGCGACTTTACTGTCGGCTACGGTACATTCACGGACAAATATGGAACCCCAACGAAAAGAAGGAAAAGAGCTGTACAAGGGAGCACAGTAGCAGCGAAAGGTCGTTCCTCTGCATCGGGTCGAGTTATCAACTACAGCGCAGCGGAGTATTAATGAAATTATGAACCAAAAATACTTACAAAAATAATTTTCATTTTTGACTAATTATTCACAATTAACTAATGAAAATCATGTAATTTTTATCAGACCATTCCGCAGCCATGGACTCTATAACATTTTGTCCCTTAAAAACATTGATGCTACTGAATTCAGCAAAATGGTTGGTAAGGGTTTACCTGGAATACAGTCGGGAAGATCGGAAGACCTTTTAACAGGTTTACACCAACTTGTAACGTGTCCTGTAATTAACTGGCGTGAAAATGCAAGAAGACTACTTCTTGTAACAACGGATCAAAGATATTATGCAGCTGGAATTAAAAAATTCGTGGGGAAAAAAGACGCTAAGGAATCCTCGACCAGCATTGCGGTAAGAGTACAACGTATTTCAAATTGAAGGAGTTATTTTATGCTTTTTTAAATATCATGTTATACACC
Organism: Tomocerus mixtus; assembly: GCA_034694165.1. Taxonomy (NCBI): domain Eukaryota; kingdom Metazoa; phylum Arthropoda; class Collembola; order Entomobryomorpha; family Tomoceridae; genus Tomocerus; species Tomocerus mixtus. The sequence goes on from JAQFYC010007407.1 coordinate 6,929, forward strand.
CAATTGCATAATAAATACAGGTCATCCCATTTGATGGAGCTTGTCACCTCGATGGTAGTGGATTTTTTACCGGAGATGAATATAACAAGTATGACTATCCCTCAACTGACCAGGTGAAAATTCCTCTCCGGGAGAAAGGAATAACAATCATTTTCGCAATCGGGCAAACAGAAGACAAAGATTGGGATAATGGAACTCTACCTATAAGTATATTCGACGAGTACGCGAATACTTATGCTCCCGCATTAACTCAAAATGCAATATTATATCCAATAAATGTCAACAAGTCAACCGCTATCCCAGTTGAAGATATCATCGCCATAATCAAAGGCGCTTTTGATCAAATAAAGGATAATGAGATTTTACAAACATATTTTACACCGGAGAGCAAGGATTCGGGTGTTACTGTGAAGGCCACGTGCATTACAAACCGAGGCGATAAAGATGAGGTTTGTAAAGTTACGGAAGAGGATAAAGAGGTGACTTTTAAGATAAATGTCACGGTACCCTGTCCTTGGACTGACAACGTAACTCTTGAAGTTAATCTAAGAGGACGCACGGAGCCCCCTCGAAAACTGGATCTTTCCACTATATGCCAATAAAATCATAATTATAAATACATCACTGGAAAAAATAAATACCTTTATTTACACATTATTATCCATAACTAACTAAAACAGACGTTATTCTTTATTGTAGCCATAGTTAAATTCAACATTAAGCATGAATATAAAAGAGAAATAATATTAATTATCTATCATCATTTACCATCTATAATTTGCATATCGGCACCTTTTTCTTAAATATAACTGGAGTGCCTATACACTTAAATGTGTCAGAATGTAATAGTACAATAGTAATTGAAACTGCGCTATATTGAAAGTAATTTGTTCAGTTTCATAATTAGTAACCTTTTTCTATACATGGAATCCTCCCCCAGATAATCTAATGAAATAGTCATCGTCTCGGAAATTTCCCATTCTTCGGCGAAATTTTTTTTTGCCTATATAAGTCGCAAACTTGAAAAAATCAAACCCAGGAGCGACTAAGCTACCATTAAATGATTAAAATGAGTAGAAATTATAATACTTATTGTCTAAATTATTTTTTAGTAGTTATTATGATGCATTTTAATTATAAATATCTTTTTCCCCAATTGCTGATCCCTGGCTAATTTTGGCACTTTTCAATTGCGAATAACTTTTGATTGCACCACTTGAGACACCACTTCAAACAGACAAAGTCCAAAAATTCTGTTCCTGTCTGAATTGACTTACCAAGTTTTCGAAACATGGAGGAGTAAATATTTTGTGAACTTTACCCCCAGTTTCGTAAAAATTAATTGTTTTAACGTTTTGCGTTTTTTAACGTTACTTTACATATAAAATCTAGTTTTTTGATCATAAATCTTAAATTAACAGCATAAAATGAATTTGAGATATCGTATGCTACGGCTACGATAATTGACGCCAATAATTAAACATATAAAAAAACATAATAATTTTTAAAATATATACTTGTGCTCAACACATGAGATTTATGGATCGCCGCAGCAATAAATAAAAATATTATTTACGGAATTTTCTATGTATTTTATCTTCTATTTTCGTACCGTAAAAGCAGAATTAGTTAATACAATTCTTACAAGTATGTAAACTAAGTTAGGTAAGTAAAACCATCTCACTTTAGTAATAAAAATGCATTTAAACGTTCCCTTCTAAAAATGTGGTGCAATTAAAACGTTAATCACATGTTATGGACTATTTGTGTAAGCAGTCAGCTCAGCAAACAATTTAACTTGGTTAAATAGCAACCAATTGTTTTGAAAATTCTCAATTGACTGCGAGTGCTTAAATATTTTATGGGATCTAATTAAATATGTCTAACAATGGAATATGCTTGGCATACGAACATCTAAACAAAAGTTATTAAGTAACGCTACGTACTTGTCTCTCCTTCTGCCCGTCTGTACTCCCCTTTGTGGCACAATTTTCGACAGCTTCAACTTGCTATTTAATTAATTGAAGGACCGGACAAAAAAGGGAAAGAAGATCACTATTTCACATGTGTGAGAAGCTAATAGTAAATATTTACATATATCCATACCATATTTTTTCATGAAAATCGTTTTGCAATTGTTTATTTATATTTCATCATTATATTAAAGGCATAAGACACATTATAGCATCGTCGATTAATATAAATTTGCAACTATCAAGACAATTGGTTATTAATTCGTGAAAAATATCACTCATAATAACCTAGTTGGAAATTACCAAGCTGTGAAAATGCTATTCTTACTTTCAGAATCTTTTTGTTTAAAAAGTGAATCGACATTCTTGAAAAATAACGTAAATTATAATGCACGATTCATTCTGTATTTTGTTGTTTGTACACGGTGTTATATCAATATCCCGACCGGACCCGAAGTTGTTTTCTTCCGTGTGCGAAAACAATAAGCACTCTCTTATCAAGGATTTTAAAATCGTAGGCTTTGTTCGATGATTCGAAGATTTAAAAAATTATAATTAAAAGGAAAAGTATCTTGTTGATCTTGTTAGTAGAAAATTAGTTTCAGAGAAAATTTACAATTTCTCGTTAGACTAATTAATTTCAAAACATTTTTTGGCATACAGCTTGCATCAAAGGCAAATAATGGCGGATATCGCGTGTACTTTGCAAACACATTCTCCCGTGATATTATTGCAGATGGCTATTTTGGGATTACATCCGAGTCGGACTACGACAATATTTGTATGCGTCAATTTATCACCCAGGCAGACACCGAAAGTATGCAAGGATATTTCATTGGCAATGGGAATACTACTGTTAATTGGACATGTGTGCACGACGCTAGTCGCAAAGCGGTTATGCAGTGTAAAGTATATCTGAAATACCACCCAAACCGTAAGAACACAATATTCCATCACAATATATATATATAGAAAAGTATTTTAAGCAGAATTTGGTACACAAAAATAGGAACCCTATATGCATTGTACGATATTACTATTAATAGTGCAGACTATTTTGCTAGACCTTATTTGAAGAATTTTAAATGAATTCCTATTTCAAGATAATGCCTAGTGTATTTTATTTTAACATTTAATTAATGGTACAATTATTTCTAAAATAATAAAACATGTTACTACCACAAATAATTAGAAAGAAACCTTGAATTCGTTAATTAACTTGCAGCTAGTTCATATAATTGTTACATTTCGTTTATGCAATATTAGCTCTGGAGCTGATCTACACCTACTCGGATCCCAAGGACTCAGTTCATGTTATTGTGGCTTGCGCTCCGAAACAAAAGTTTTATGGGTGGTTCGTGGTTTCTTTAAAAGATTCTATCACACGTGAGATACAAGCGGATGCTAATAAAAATATAGCGTCATTTGGTCTGAATAGAAATGACAGTGCAGCTTTATACGGGCCTAAATGTCCGGAAAGTGGTTAGTAAATTACTGCAAAAGACGATTAAGTACTAAAATAGCTAACACTTGACAATATATAATGACTTAATTTGAACCCTAAGGTAGAATAAAGGGAATTGGCAGTAGAATAAAAGGAATAGCAGTTTTCCGATAAAGGA
>JAQFYC010007408.1:0-10522 GCA_034694165.1 Tomocerus mixtus
GACAAAGTGTGACATATGGGGGGGAGGGGGTCCAAAAATGGGCAAAACTTGATGACGTGTTTAATGGACGGTCCCTAATACTCTGTATCTACATGGCATGACCTGCCTCTTCCAAAAATCGAATGCAAGTGTTCCTTCCTTCCTTCCTTGTCTAAAATTATGTAATACTGTACAAGGTGTAGGTATTGGCTTTCTGGTTCCTGTAGGTTCAACCAAAATGAGGATGTGGATACGGATACTAGTATTAATACAGTTCCACCACCGAACCACCATACATACTACCTAGTACTTATTTAGTACCTACCTACCTATATACGTATTGTTAGTTTATTACTTTGAACAATATGAACTAAATATTTATAAAATGTAAATCATATGCAGATGCACCTACTTATATTAGTTATTTGTATGATAATAACAGGGAGCACTTTTGTTACGGAAAATATTATAATATTATTTATGCTACTAATATATAGATCCATTATTTTGTAGTATTTTGTGCTTCCTGAAAAATTCTTATGGATGAAACTCAGTCGCTATATATAAGTACATTACATATTAAGTACATACCTTAATGTCTTACTAAGCAAATACCCGGCATATTATACACAGCCACATTATTTGACATTACATTGACTTAATACATTAATTAATTGTATAAAGTACCTATAAACGTTTTAAAAAGTTTTCAATTTTCTACCAAGTAAATAATTTTACATTATACATTTCCTCTGGACTCCACATATTTAACAACTTGCTTTTAGATAGGGAGATTTAAATTACTGAATATTATTTTCAGTGTGGATTGTTGTTAACAATAATTAATGAGTGTAAATAAAGTGCACGATATGCTTTTCTACAAGTATTATGACATAGAACTTTACAATTGAAAAAATAGTATCCTTTGTGGGATTTAGGGGTAACAATGCGGTAATACGATGTTTAAAGACCGCTGAAATGAAGCCGAGGCAGACGTCGTTGATGTTGTCACAATATCTTTTGTTGTTAAAGCTGGTGACGGTCGCAGCGCATCGACTACCTACCGTCGGCTAATCCTCTTCTTCCTCATCACCACGAGACTGGCACAAGTTACGTTATATCTTTAGTAATAGTGGTTTGTATGCAGTAAGTAAATATCTGGAGTACTTACTGCAGTGTAAGTGTAAGCACAGACGTTATTGCATTACTTAGATAAATAAAATGCGAATGAATATGTAAAAAGAATGTCATGAATTAGACTCCTAAATTAAATAAATAAAAAAGCAGTTAACATTTTACAAAATATTTTAATTGTTTTATGATCTTGGTGATCTCTTAGGTCATACTGTCGTTCAACATGCTAGTAAAGCAAATAATTGATACGTTTTAATAAACTCATAGAATGTAATTCATTTTATTACAATGTGATTCATAGAAAATGTTTTAAAATTTTTACGATTTTACATCCGTATCATAAAATAGAGTAAACATTACTGTACCAAGAATATAACAACAATAACCCATTATCCCATATATACCAATAATTTCTACACACATTTATTTTTAACTTTTTCCTCTTTTCTATATACGCTACAATTATTTTTTTTGCTTAATGCAGCCGGTCAAACAAAATTTGTCAAATAAATTGTCCCAACCAAATAATATATTACTATTAATGTAGTTACTATTTGTGATTACACCACTATGGAGTACAAGTACAACAATTACTTACTACATAACAAATGTTAATATTAGCATATTTCAGAATACAGAGGATACAGTAATATACTTTCACTTAACTTTTTAGAATTTTTGTCTCTTTATGCTTTTATGTCTTTTTAGGAATTTTTTATTTTTTATTGGCCTTCTCGAGGTTTACTATTTTAAATACATTTATAGTAATTTAAAAATATTAGTTTTTTCTTAAGTTATATCAATATTCAGCAGAAAGTCATTATTGAGCAAATCTCTTTTACAAACTAGTTGTAGCAATAATGTTTTGGGATTCCGCTTCCACATCTGTGACACCGTGGTTTGCATCGCTAGAATTATTATTATCCATAACAATATTTGACATTTCAGGACCTATATTTTCTTCTGAAGAATATTCTCTAGCTGAACAGTTGGCAATAACTAGGTCGCAATTTGTTTTATCCTTTACAATAAACCAAGCTGTCAAAAGGAAGAAAATTCCTCCTAGAATCTCAACGCCGCTGGTGATGAACAACGCGTACTGAATACTGATGAAATTTATGTCCGGGTGAGTGAAGTCTAACGTATCCGTGCAATCCGTTTCATTCCAACTTTTTTCTAAGGACCCATTCAAAGTAAAATTATTACCGTCAAAAATCTCCATGTCATCTGGTACCGGCAATCGTGAGTACATCAGAGTTTTGATAGAGTCTGAAACAACACCAATTAGGTAGGGACTTCCGGCGTCTCCAAGAGCATGAATAAGGAGTATTTGGAGGGCTTCCGCGGTAGCACGGCGCGTTGGAATTACCACGTAAAGAAGTATATCGGCCACAATGGACCAGTTCAGATTTAGTAGAAGTCCTCCAAAGAAAATGAGTGTAAGACATAGCACTGTATCGTACTGGGCCATGAACGCCCCTGCCAAAATCAGCGGAGTACTCATTATCAGTCCAAACGCACAGATCAACGGGTCGGCTCGGGGATATTTTGCTCGTAGTTTTTGAGCAACGAAGGCCCCGAGTGGAACACCAATTATTCCCGACATCATTGTTACAACTCCGAATTTAAAAGAGACGTCGTCCATATTATTTCTATTGAAATTGTCACTGTTGTCCTGCATGGCCAATCCGTATGTGATGAAGAGAGGTCCCCACCAAGCCAAAGCCCCAGCTACAAACGTGACACAAGTGAATCCAAAGCTGCTCGTCACAAATGTTGGATTTAGGCAGAGGGACTTAATGTCTTTTGACCAAGAAGTCGGTTTCAGCTCTGAACTTCCTTCAATTTCTCCTCGAGGTGGGTCAACCATCACAAACAAAATAAGAAACACAGCGGCGATCCCTAAAAATGGTGTAACTCTTAATGCGTACTGCCATGCACCAAATGCATAGGCCGTTTTAGAACCGACGATGTATCCTAGCCCACTGCCTACTGGAATTGCAAAATAAAACAGGGCTAACATATTGGATCTCCTGTCGTCTACGAACATATCACTAATGATTGTCGGGGCGATGGTTGAATAGCAAGCTTCTCCTACACCAACCATTGCTCGGAACATCGTGAAAAGTACAAAATTTTTGTCGCAAAAAGATCCCAAGAATGTGGTGAAGCACCACATGCATACGCCCCAGCTCATAATTAATCTTCTTGAATATCTGTCACCCAAAAAGCCAAACACAGGTGCAAAGATCATATAACTTGCTAATAACACTGTTTGTAGTAGGCCACTTTCAGTGTTGGTGATATTAAACGAACACTGCACCTGATCAAGGACCCCAGCAAGGGTGAATCTATCCATATAATTAATCAGATTTATGAAACACAAAATAAAGATAGTTAGAAATTCTTTTTCCGTTATGCCCGGTTTCTCCACGACAGTACTTCCCTGTTTTGCATCTTCAACTATATTTTTGGATTCGTCCTGCGTGGTATTGGAAGAATTGGTTATATCAACTTCTAAAAAAATGTCGGTAACAACGTTGTTTCCGCTGATTGTCGGGTAGATGCCCGTGGAAGTTTTGGTATTGTCTGTTTCAACTTGCTCCATCTCAACCACCAAAGTGTAAAAAGTCTCACTAATTAATAGCTCGTATTTTTTGTTTCTCCGAATGTTCTGTTACTTAATTGCTTTTCTAGGCACCACTATTCAAGGGACCGACACTGACACAAGACTTCTGTACTACTCAGATTGCAATAAGGCTCGACTCACGTTGAAAGAGAAAATTTACTTACATTATATTATACAGAAAATGAAATTAGCCTCCTTTCTCTCATTGTACTATATAAAAGTTAAATAAAATTTGAGACAACCTACATAAGCACAATTACATAAATATATGACAACTTTCTAATTTCTAATATTTCGGTACAAATATGTACAAACATTAATTTAATTCCTCTACAACAATACTATATAGTAGCTCCTACCCTACTAAATTTATAAACGAAAGTGAGAATAAATCAATTTTGCAGAACATTTCTTTGGGGGAATATTAGTTAATGATTTTGTCATATCAAAACATTCTAAACAAAACATTACATTTTCCAAAAGCCAAATATAATCGGTGTAATATGTGTCTTATTTATTTTTGTGTTCAAAAGCTTGTCGCTGACAGTTTCTCGTTGACACAATTCATGTATGTATGTATTATTTGTAATAGCCGTTTTTTACTCTAGCCTAGACTACAAGTCATTAAACGTACAATAAATCTTAAGTAATGACGTAATGAGTATCTCTCTTATTTTATACATTTATGGATCATTTGCATTTTCCTGATTTTTATTTTTCTAGATTCTAAATTCATAGTGCAGTAGTGCACTATTGCATACGATTGTTTTAGAGCAAAACTTTTTTTGTCAAAAATACATGTTTAATATTATGTAGCTGTAAAAATAATTTGTACTATGAGATATACCGGATCTATCCTTAAAAACTCTAAAGCTGTGTACTATACTAGGCATACGTCATTGTACTCATCGTCAGCTCACCACTCTCTTCCCATTCATTCATTCTAGCGCTTTGCTTGATACATAAGTACCCAATGCTCATCGACATTACATCATTTAATGAAAGGACACATCATTGTCATTGTGAAAACTTTGACTTGACGAGAAGTGGATTGCTCGCTTATTGCTAGTTAGGAACGAAAGCCGTGCGTGGTCGGCTGCAGCGGATTTGTACATTTTAATCATAACCACAATACTGCAAAGCATTGGCAAAAAGTAAAAGATATCTATTAAGTTCGTGTTCATAATAACTATAGCATTTATTTATATAAGTACTATAACGCGTCGCCCTGTTACGTTGTATATCGCAGTGGCATCGGCATAAGTAGTCAACTGCTAGATACCTAATCCGTCTGCGTTGCTCATTTTCAGTAATGCATTTGACAGAGATACTACGGTATATAGATAACATTAATCAAAGAAATTATTGTGGTACATAATAATTTACTTCTTTGAGGTTAGATGCTTAAGTATTATTACTAAAAGAACCAATGCTAGCGGCAATGATAATCCGGCTTTGTTGAATAACAGTACGTATTGTATTAACTTGGGTATCCTAAAGCCTACGAAAAATTCTCTAGACTACTAAATATAGGAATAATATTTCACCATCATAAGGACTTGGCTTACTTTCAGAAGATTGTAAAGCATATTTATACAGATAAAATGCCAAATCATCAAATACATAAATTCAGAGGCTACGACGATTTTACATTAATAATAGTTACCTTTCTTCATTATGTCCTTTTTGTCAATAAAATAAGTAGTCATGGAATTTAACAGTAAAATATTTTACAACTCACTCAACAAACTAGTATTAAGTAACTCGCGTAAGTTTCCTTGTAGTAAATGTGTATACCTAATAAATTACTTTTCATAATCTACATATATTATACATAATTTTATGATTGTAGCATTAATGTATATATTCTATTACTAATACTGCAAACCAAATGTTATTAGAATTAGTACCGTAAGGGATATAGTATTTAATAGTATAATAATATTATATGTACAGTGATACAATTACTATGAAGTGGAATAACTAATCGTAAGTATTTATTATACACAAATACACGACATACAGTACCTACATGAGTCGAGGAGTTTGAACTAAGGAAAGTTGGATCTTATATACCCATGCACTTTATTACAGGTTTGGTTATTGTGAGGAACTTTCTATAAGCCAAGGATTCCATACAACTGCTTTTCTAATAAAGAAGAAGCCTTATTAAAGTCACAAGGACATACATATCGATCAAATGGAATACCGAGCTAGATACATACACAGAGGTTTATAAGTACCTTCCATTTTGTACAACTTATGTATTTGTGTGAGCGTAGCAAGCCTAAATTTTACTGCTTTCCTTCCTTGTTACTTAAATGAGGGTTGACAACTTCTGACGAGGAAAGCAGTAGAAAGTTCTATGAAGTCTTAAAATGAATTCTAACGCAAGGAATATTAAAGTTTTCTTTTCTCCGCGAGGTATTGGTGCATAAAACAGTACCTCGATATGCCTTATTACTATGATATGCAAATAATTGTAAATAAGGTTAGGTTAGTTTACACATTTTTCTATTGATATAAGTAGGGGAAATCATTTGAATCAAATTCATCAAACTCAATCGTTTACCGAATCAAATTAAATCTGGCGAACACGTTTTTCTTGCAGAAAATCTGATCAGTGCTGTAGAAACCAACCAAAGCTTGAATGCATTACATGCATGAATAACACGAATGCATTTCGAAAAACCTGGGTAGTTAGTTTTAGCCTGCCCGTGTTCTGCGAGGCTGATTTATGTAATCGCAATGTCTGTCCGTCCGTCCGTCAACACTCTAGCGTCCGAACGCATTGACTTAGGATGATGAAACTTGGTATACAACATGTCCTTGTGATGGCTAGGAACCCTATTGAAAATGTTCAAAATCGGACCACTTGTTCCTGACATATGACTGCTTATATTTTGTCTTCATTTTAATAGAAAATAGGGAAATTGGGCTTTTTGATATAACAGATTGGAAAACTTACTAATGGATTGTTGTGAGTACTATAATATTGATTGGGAAGCTGATACTAGGTTGGGAATCTCATCTGCTTTAAAAATATTCAGAGTCGTGAACAACTTTTATTCTGTATCGCCAGATACAGTATTGGTTCGTTTATGCTGTCCGACTGTGTTTCCGATCTCGCTCTAACTTTTGAACGCGTAAACGTTTTTGAATTCTGTCTTCAAAATGGCGAATAGTTAAGAATTAATGGTTAAGAAATGTGTCACAAAGTTTTAAATTTTGAATTCCTTTTCATTTTTGACATTCATTCAACTGTAAAGTTAAATGCATTTTTTGTACCACAAATATTTTTTATTACAACTTATAATATTACAACTTCTTATGCATCTTTTGGATTACTCATCACTATTTAGTGACATTTATATTTCCTACTTCTTAAACACCGTGTTGAATTTCCTCCTCACGTATGGTCTAAGGTAAAGATGACTGACACACTTTAACAGTGTTCCCAACCAAGCACATGTGTTCAACAACCTGAAATTTATTAAATACTCGGATTAAAGTAAGCTTTAAAAAATTATAACAAATAATTTTACAATTAAAGTTTAGAGAATGTTTTCATAAATTGTGGTATCATTAAGTAGGCTACTTAGAGTAATCACCTGATCTAACATTTCTGTTGTATGAGATGAACTGACGCAAAATCTAATTCTCCCACCCGTCAATGGAGTAGCAGGGTATCCAACACCAACTGTAGCCACGCCTCTTTTAACCATTTCTCTTGTGACGTTGACTACCTTATGCGGTAGAAAAATAGCAACAGGAACAACAGGGGAGTCCTCATCACCATACACAATGAACCGCCTTTGTCTCAATTTTTGGCGGAAATATTTAGAATTTCGCGCCAATTGTTGAATTTTTTTAATACCATCGTCGGTCACATCTTCTCCCATTATAATTTTCATGGAACATATTATTTGTTGAGCGATGGGTGGAGACATGACAGTTCCGTAGCAGTGGGCGCGGCTCCCCTCTCTGAGCATTTGAATCAGTTGGCGGGAACCCGCAATATATCCTCCAGCCGATCCAAAACTCTTGGTAAATGTCCCCATTAGGATATCAACATCTCTAGGATCTTCGTCCCAATAATCTACAACACCACGCCCTCTTTTCCCCAGTGCACCAATACTATGGGCCTCGTCTAAATACAAGTAGGCCTGCACATATTCAAAAATACAAAAAAGTGCAGTTATTTAATTGTGTAAGTAAGTAAAAAAATATTATGCACAAATATTATTATTAATTTAAATAGCCTACTCTATATTTCCTTTTTAATTCTAAAATTTTAGAAAGGGGGACGATGGAGCCTTCCATACTGTAGATCCCTTCAACAACAATGAAAATCTTTTCCCATGGTAGTCCCGATTCTGGCTGTCCACATAAAATGCCATCGCGCAGCAGTCTTTCTAGGTCCTTCATATCTGATAAAAAATTATTTTTAATTAAAAAATTAATAAATGCTGTAAATACTGTAGCTGTCCCTTCTGTTCAAGTTTTACCGTTATGTTTAAAGACTCTTGTTTTAGCCCTTGAAAGCCGAAGGCCCAAAATAATGGAACAATGATTATTTTCATCGCTGAGCACTAAACATCCCTCCGTCATGATAACTGGTAAATTAAGAGAATTAGTTGCATATCCCATGGCACATGTGATCGCATCTTCTGTCCCCACAAATCGGGCCACCAGTTTCTCAAGTTCTTCCAAATAGGACGCATTTCCCAATTCTTGTCTGGTGCTGCACACGGAAGTTCCACAGCTTTTTAATTTTAGGATTGCTGATTCTGCGCACGTGCCATGGTTTTGTGCAAACCCTAAATAGTTGTAAGATCCCATGTTGATGCATTTTCTTATGTTACCGGTCATTCTGCAAAAATTACGAACAATGAGGTTGTATAAAATGTGTTTAAAATTGAAAGCCAAATTAACGAAGGAATTACTGAAAACTCAATCCATAGTCATGAGAAACTCTTTCCATGATATTTACATATTCTCCAGGAACACTGCAAATTGGAACATTGAAAATGTTTCGAATTGGCCAGTATATGGTTCGAGTATAGAAGCCTTCAAATCCTGAGTACAGAGGAGCATAACCCTGTAAAATATAATAGCACGATGTATATATGAAATTTTATTTTTGAAATTTGCTACATAAATAATTATATTGTTGGCGTACCGTTCTATTTTTTTCAATGATTTTCACAGATCTTACCAAGGATTTCAAATATCCTAAGATAATCATAATTAAATATAAATAAGATTCAAAAACTTTATACTCAAACTATACTACGATATTTAATAGAAATGTAAATTAGGGTAAAGTAGTACCAAAATTAAACTCACCAGTAACAATTAGCAACAAATAACTGAGAAATGTTTGAAATGCCAAAGCAACAGTTGTCCTATGGGGCTCTTTGTTACTTTTAAGTTTTAAACGAGCAACGGAATATTTATCTTTTAATGGAGAATTGTGTATTTGCCTATTGTCATTAAATTCCAAACTGCCGAATTTTATTTTTGTTTTGTTGGTAGGCTGAGTATCTTTGCTTGTGGTTTGCAATGTTTGGATTTTGGGAGAATTTGGAGGCCATTTTGTGTCAACTGAGGTCAAATATTTTTGGAATTCATTTACGTCACAACAATATTCAAGGGGCATGTCAATTTTTCCTTTTTCTATCAATGGAATGTTCATTATATTCTTTGCACTACAGAAATTCTCTAAGGAAGAGTGTGTAATGCAATGGAGAACGACTTGGAGACTGAACTAGAGTGCGAGCTAAAGTACTTACCGGTTGTAGCCTGGTTGTTTCTCAATACCTTAGAAAAAATCCACAGAGTTTATCAACACTGTTTATATTGAAGGTCTTTACTATGAAAAAAAGTGATGATAATCAGGGTTGGGAAAATCTGTTGCAATTTTCCCTGTTTGTATTTTCATGAAAAGCCATTCATAACTAAATAAGTTTGTCTAAATATTTTTTACCCATTTTTAAAAAAGTATAAGAAAGCCACCACACGTATAAAATCAACCTTCCAAATAACGTTCACGATATTTTTGTGCTGTCCCGACCAAACGCCAAAAGTTTAAAACTTTAAAATTGGCTTGGAATTGGACCAATAAGGTCTTAATCACATACTGTTTTTGAAGAACATATAAAGGGTGACACTGTAAAATTATCTAGAAAGGTATAGCATTCCCTGACAAAAAAAATATTGATGAATTCAAACCAGGTTCTGACAGGGACTACATGGTTCTGTCTAATAGACACTACATTAATACTTTAGTTCACAAATTTTTTTAGGTTTTCAAGAATTTTTATAACAAGCAAAGTTAACACGTATGTGAACGAAAAGATATTTAAATGTATAATTATCCTAAGTCTGCGTAATGATTTTACTGTTCAGTTCAGGTAATTTTAGCGCTATGTAGTTAATTATAGTGCTCCTTGCATCAAGTGTGTGAAAAAAGGAGAGAGTAAAATATTTTTATCGCTCGAGTAGGGCATAATGCCTTTATCTATCAATATTTTTCTAACAATAAAGTGATATTAAGAAAAATATTATTCTTGTTGAGCTCGTGGGAGTCAGCAATATTGCTTAATATAGTTTTATAGCATTGCAAATGTATATTTAAATGCTTTATTAAGTATTGGAACATAACTTTATGTAAACGACCGTTCCGTCCGTCCGTCTGTCTGTCCGTCCGTCTGTCTGTCCGTCCGTTAGCGCCATAACTCCGGATGGACACAAAATGTTTCAATTATCTTTTTAGGT
>JAQFYC010007409.1:0-10522 GCA_034694165.1 Tomocerus mixtus
GTATAAATTGTTAACAACCAAATTGAGATGCCTAATAATTAAAGTGTACTAAAAGAATTAAGGAAAAAATGTAAATTGACTCTCCAAAAGTTGGCTAACATTACAAAGTTTTGCCGAAAAGCAAAGGCTAGACTTTAAAATGTATTGTTTAAGTTATTGTTGTACTTGTATCTGTAGATGAAGCGAAAATTGTTAGGGGAAAGGAAGGAAAAATGTTAGAGAATGTACATGGAAGGCAGGGGTTGTTTTTCTGGTGCATTTTGTGAGAATTCTACAGTTAGTCACTGATTGTGGAATGAATTTCATTCAACGTGCAAGACAATGCAATGTTATAACCCTTATTAGACTTCATAAAGTACTATATTACGTAAAGTAAGTAAGTTGAATAAACAGTTTGCATGTGGAATACAATGTTGTAATGAGGCTGTATTAATCATTGGCTGGAGGAATGTAAGACATCATGTTCTTCTCATTCGTCCCACAAAATTCACAGCATTCTCCATTTCTCACACTCAAAGTTGCGTAAAGAATGCTATTTCTGAATATACAATAATTGTTTCTGGCATTCGGAGGTAACCTTCATATACTATTTGGTTTAGTCGGCACTTTGGCAATCATTGTCTCTAATCCATACCCTAGCTCCCGTTTCCTATAGATTACATTGTCTTAAAAGCTATAAGTTTCTTATCCTATTGTGTTACTGTACTTCTCTTTTGTTGTGTATTAAGTGCATTTACAATACCATGAACTGATATAGAAGAATATCCTCTTTACTTTTCTGCTAATGTTAAGTATAAGTACTTCAAGTAAGTATTAAGAGTACGGCACATCAACAATTTACAATAGTTAGTGTTGCTATTCCTTATTCAGCGTAAGAAAGGAATTTGTTAAATTACGCTGTAACAGTCTTGAGAACTGGAAAATAAGGTTTCCCCTTCCTAAGATACTCTTCAAAGTAGCAGTAGTAGTCTGGTAAATAATGTAATGTGGAGCCATAAAGCGTTTTCAGTCGCATACACACTAATGTAACTTTTTCTAGCTACTTAACTAACTTACTTGATATCTGAGCATTTAATAGGTTCTTAGGTTCAATAAATCTGTACGAGCGTTTATTGTTGCATGGTACATGAACCTGAAATCTGACACCACGGTTCATCAAAGAAATAATTTATATATGCGTCGGATTATTAGTTAATTGCTAAATAGATGGTTTAATGAAACACTTTTATGTATCATCTCGCAAATGGCGTATCTTAATATGACATTTTGTTTTTGTTTAGGCAAGGCTAACATTAAGGGAGGGGAGACTATTTAATTTGTATTCATCCATAGTACAACATAAGTACATCACAATTTCGTCACCAAAATAGTCACCTGCAAATAAAAGGATTTAATGTGCAATTTTCTTAAGGTAAAGCTTTTAAATGATATACATTCTCTATGGAATAGTTTGATTAGATATTAGCTAGGTACAATATAACAATTTGCGAAACAGCAACAACGGATAAAAATGCCAAATGCCAAAACAACCTAAAAAGGAGATTGAGTTACCACTTACAACTAAATACCAGACCACTATTAGAATTTTTGCACATGTTCACAATCTACATGCGCTCTAGAAACTACTTATACATGTACCGTGCAAATAATTAACATCTGTGAGAGTAAAATAGGGAAAGAAAAAAAGAACCGAATGTGGATCTTTTTTTTAAAAAGCTTAGAAGCAATATAATATGGCTTACAGTACAGTTATTGATGTAATTCTACATAAAATTCGTTCAATTTAACTTATGTAGTGTATCTGAAATCTGAATATAAAATGCTTAACAATATTAGTTAATGATTGTTCCAGAACTTGATCTAGATCTGCAAAGGAAATATTTGCCGTTTCCCTACATTAACAAAATTCGCGTTTGTAACTAGCAAATGGTATTGCTTTACTTTACAGATTGATATTGATATGATTTGCGTTGCGAATAAAGTATCAAAGTATGTTAACTGAAAAACAAAGAACAAAAGAGACTTTGTCTACCGACCGAGTAGCAAGAATGAAAATAAAGAATTAACGTGAGAAACAGCATTGTTTAAGCCAAAATAAGCAAGGGTAAATTGAGACCATTCGTCTTATTTGTGTTGTTTGTCGTGGTGAAGGTTTGTTTCATTATCCGGTATCCGATGATGGTTTGCGGTGTGGTTAACATGGCGAGGGAGCTAACTGACTGAGTAACTGTCACAGTTTCAGAAGAAATGAAAGAGCGGAGTGTATAATACAAATATTACGTAAATAGGGATGTGTACGTAGTATAGTAGCTATTCCAGCAATTATACAGTAGTAAGTCAGGCCGGGCAAGAAACGCCGAAACAGCCAACAGTCCCAGTAAAGAACTGTTTTTCTTGAACTCGCAGTCATCTTCATTAAGAAAACGGGATCAAATAGTCACTACGCTAGAATTCTCGGATTTATTTCGGGTAGACTAACTCTACTGTCAAGATAAAAAATTATATAGCTTCAAATGAGTGGAGTTCTGGAGTTGATGCCGCAAAGGATGCAATGATGTAAATCACCAAAGGAACGTCAGTCGGTTTGCATCAAAGATTCTTTACAACGGAAGCAACAACTTAAACTTCATCTTACAAACTTCCATTACCGCATACAAAAGTCATATCTGTACAACAACTACCACTATGTATGTACATACCTACGTAGAATAACATAACATACCTTTAGCTCTACTTTTACTACTACTACTTCAATATAGAATCATTCACCAACTTTTTTAACATCTAGGCCAGACCAGACATTTACTATTCCTTTAAAAACCTACTCTACCACAATATAACTTTCGCCTTGTGTGCAAAGCTATATGGAAGCATAGTGTCGAAAACTCTTAGCAATCATATGTATTATCCACCAGCTAATGGCAATGTATGTATGGTAATGAAAGCTCTTTTTAATTGAAACAAGTAACCCAGTTGAATGAATACTAACTGCCTTTTGTGTGTAACACTAAATGCAGCAATGTCAGACTGGCTGGCATGGCAAGTTGGCTTTTGGTATGTCGTACCACATCACACAAACTTGTAGATATTTGACTTTACACAGTTACGTGGACATATTTTGAGGATATCAATTTTGAACACAATTTGTTTTGGGATCCTGTATCGTACACTATAGGTGTATTTTTTGAGTCCCCGTCAAACTTGCATTTTATGTTAAGATAAATAAATATTACCTGTATTTATCGCAGATTTAATTTAACGCTTTTAGTACAAGACTGTACTTTTCTAACAGGTTTAGTAACTGCCGTATACTATACATAATATTATGTACTCATTCTGAAATACAGAAGTGCTCTAAAGAATTTATATTATAATAAGAAAAGCAATATAATGGAGTATGAATATGTAGTCTGTGGACGTAGACATTGTAATTTATGAGTTGGTTATCGTCACACAAGAATAATGAAATACGCAGTTATTCCAAAGGTCAGCAGTGAAATTGTTTCAATAATTAAAAGCTCGCTGCAACACATGACACATGTGCATAAAGTCATATAATATGTGTCGGATACCTTTCTTCTCCTTTTTTGTCTTACCGACAGATATTTGACACCTTAAAACACAGACAGTAAGTTAAAATGTTACATAATGTATACACATTTTTGTAGGTGTATGCTAGGTTTGCATATAAATGAATAGAAATATTATGACTCAACCAAATTAGTTAGAACCATATAGGAAACTATTTAACATCACAAAATTTTTGCGTTCTGTTCTAGAAACAAGCTGAACGCAGTACTACGATGTGATTCTATACTCACAGTACAGTATATTATGTAGACATTAGACAATGTTTTAAAAGTCAATATTTTCGATAAAACCGACATTTAATACTTGTACGTACTTATAAGTGACTGTAGTAGGTGTGCTGTAGAAAATACAGGTGCCTAATGCATAATTTTACACATGCATTCATATAAGACTAGTAGTTAGTATTAAAATGGCAAAAATGTGATTAGCTATTGTTACGCAAAACAAATAATAATATAGTTTATTTAATGCTATTTAAGCGCTAGTGCTCCAGAATAGTAGCACCCAGCACCCACACCCAGTTAAAAGCTTCATACTTGTACATAACACTAAATGTATCACTCTATTTAACACACTGTGTTCTTTCAGTAAGTTGATTCATTGTACATCAGGTAAACAAATGTCAAAATATGCCATTACGTTAAGCCGCAGTGGGAAACAAAGTTAGGAGAAGAAGATAAAGTATCCAACTATCTGTTATTATACTTGGTGGTATGTAGTAACATTTAGGTAGGACTGCGTAAGTGCGTATTCTGCATATAGGACAAGTAACGCTAATCTTAAGTTGTATTATGGAAGGGGATGATAGTAAGAATACTATAGGATATAGAAGTTAAAGAACACTGAAGTTTGCCAGCAAATGAGACAGTAATAAGTGTAATACATGTGTTAGCGACTGCGGTCCGGTAGACTCGATTTCATCTCTAATTGAAGCGTTTCGGTGGTACGCTAACAACTAAACATAAGTTACGCGTACACATACGAATCATTTACTCATACACACCACACACTTGACAAATTCACACTTTCAGTCATCTTCCTTATGCCTATATTGTTACTTCTTATATATGGTGATTTAACTTGCATACTAGAAGTTGCAATTTGCAAATTTTTTATAAAGAGTCACAATCCCATTTCCAGCTAAATAAGAACAAGTGGTTCTTGACTAAAGTGATAATTACTACAAACCATCCGTTACCACTATTCATATGTAACAGACTCAATCGACCAAGGAATATGCAGATGTAGGTAATCGATATGTAATGGTAAAAATGTCAAATCCCAATTGAAAGGATAAAATGCTTATACTTACTAATACCTATAGTACTCATATGTCTTGAAAACTCTAAGTACCTAGGTATAACAAGCAATTTGACGTACATATGTTGCGTTTGACAGATACGATGCATTTTGTTTATAGTACATTTCTAACCAAACTGATAGCTGTGTCTGATTACATACATTTATTTTAGATTATATAGGTTAGCTAACAAGTTCAGCATTTTTAAGAAACCTATACGTAATGCCCCTACGTATGTAAGTATTGTAAGCCTTAGTTTAGCTTTAGTTTAGGTAGTTTAGTTTAGTTTACTTATGTAAAATTGGAAAAAATATTTACAAACTCCTGGCCATCAATTTCGCGAACTCGACAAACAACTGGGAAACCTCACATAACCGCATAAGTAGTTGTTGCAGTTTTTAACATGAGACATTTATAAACTCATGCAAGAAGACTGTTCTTTATTAAGTTAGCTACAGATTTCAGTGTAGTTTTTTATAAATCATTTTCGAAAAACGGAAATTATTATGGATCCAGCCGTACTTTACATATTGGAAGGACGGAAGCGCAAAAGCTTCTATTTCTTGAACTCTATGAGGCACTTGCTGTACTATGTAATGTACTAATGTCTGCGGCAAACCAAAAGAAGCTAAAGTTTGGGAGCTTAATTTATCTACTACATAGAAGATTCCACCTAAACTTGAATCGAAATGTAAACAGAAAATAGTAAACATCTACATCTCTAATCTTTATACACATGTTAAGTTGTTACAGATAAAAATGTTCTAGCTTAGTTTAGTAACTAGATCATTAAGTATTACATAAATTACAAATTTTGAATTTAGGAATCTAAAGAATAAAATTAAGCTAATTGTGTGTTAAGCAAATTATTAAGCTTGAAACTATACATACATACATTGACTTTAGCTAAAGATAAGAATCATAATCGGTCCTTTGAGAAATCTTATCACTAAAGATAATAGGATGAGCTATAAAGGTAAACGTTTTTCGTCAGTTAGTAAGCACAGACAACCCGGTCATCGTGATCATCAATACCCAAATGCTTCTAAGGACGACAATGATGGGGATATTGTTATCCTTAGTAGTGACGATGAGGACAACGACAATAAGTGCATGATATGTTACTGCACATTGACAGAGTCTCAGCTGGCTCGCGTACTTGCCCTGATGATAGATTCTACAGATTCTACAAAGATTTTTAACAATTATTGTCGACTTCTTAACATCAAGTTACTCGAGAATATAAACTGGGATTTTAGCACAGAGTCTATGCCGTTTTGCTCGGCTTGCTTAGCAATGGTGAAAACTCTTGCACAACTGAGCGACAAATTGACATCCATTAAAGTTCAAATCAATGGAATACTGGATATAATAAAATCTGAGATAGTGAAATCGAGTAAGGAAGAGGGCAACAAAATTGTTTCTGCAAAAGGCAAAGGACGGAGGTATCTTTCGTCTTTAGAAAAAGTTAACTACTGTCGCAAAGAAGTCATTAAGGGTAAAAATAATATAAGAAGTTTACACCGCACATACTGTACCTGTACAATATTTACAGGCTTGAACTAATTATAGTGCCTATTTAATTTTACAGATGTAGCACCTACTTTTCCGAAAACGGAGAGCCCGGATGACTCCAAATCTCCGGAAGATCTGCCTGAAGTTTACACCCTTGGAGAAACCACTTCGGCTGCGTTTACATCTGACCTAATTGAGCAAGGGGTGCGGAGAATGCAAAGTCAATGCCATGAAGTAAATAAACCAAAATATTTGCAAAAGAATTGCTTTTTTGGCACGTCAAATCTAAAGCCATGCGCAAACAAAAGGAAATTACTACCAAAGAAGGAAATACATCAACACTACGATATTCGCGATCAGATAATGCAAATAAGCAGTACACAGCATCCGGGTCACTTATCACTACCACCATCAGAGATAATAGACCCTTGTCACTCTAGTACCCCTTACAATCCCTTGCAATCGGATTTATATAACATCCCGACAACTCATTCTGAACTATCTGAACACGTAAACTCTACGCATTCTAATCATGCTATTGAAAAAGGAATCGCACATACCAGCACTAGCAATACCAGTAATATACCGTACCAGTATCCTCCGGACACTATATTGGTGGAAGGATCTTCAAAAATGATGGAAATGGAAGATACCACAGAATTCTCACCTTGGCAGTTAAAAGATAGAAGAGTGGACAGTAGCATACCGCCCATCCCCCATAAAAGGTCCAGGGTAACACTTAATACTAATGTTTATTCTTCTGAACCACTTCCATCTCGCATCTCGCAGGATGGCGAAAGGTAAATAAATATTAAATTAAAAAATTGTAGCAATATTGAAGGGGTTTTACCACCAAAATCTAATTATTGTTCTTGTATTTACAGTGAGTGCGTAATTGAAGGCGACCGTTCGAATTTTGTGAACGTGAATGTAGAAGTATTGGAAATCGGTAAAAAATTAATTATTTGTATATTTGTAAATGCTCTGTGATAAAAAATTAAATTATTTGTCTATATTTTTGAAATGTAGACTGCAAAGAGGCTTACAAGTGCAAAGTTTGCGGACACCTATTTACGACACGGAACTCTGCAACAACTCATATCCAAGCTGTTCATCTAAAAGTTAAAAAAATACAATGCAAAATTTGTACAAAAACGTTTTTCAAAAAATTTAACTGCGTAGTTCACATTAACAAGATGCACCTGAAAGGGGACACAACGATAAATGCAGAATCAGCAGTTGTTTACTTGGTTGATTAAGTATATTCAATTTAAGATGTACCCAGTTAATATTTTACTAGTTTAGATACATACCTGTGTTTCAATATTAAATTAAGCATTTACTAACGTAGGTACTTATTAACAAGTAATAGCTTTACTACACTTACTACTTGATAGGTAATAAGTAATTTAATTTGCGAAAATAACATTTTGATACAGTATATTTAGAAATAGGAATGCAGTGAATTAATGAATATAACATAAATACTATTATATTGTAATATAACTGGAAGTATTTTCTATAGAGGTTGGTTGAGAGCTTAATAAAAAGCAATTCAATTGAAATGAAATCAAAGCATCGAAATTGGAATAGAATTTTACATAAAATACTAAATAGCATACAATTTGCAATGCACTGCACATATCGATAGCACTTTTCTCGTTACATCACAATTATTATCGTCAATAATTCTAATTTACTACCGTCGATTTATTTATTACATTTTGCATTTTCATTTATTGCGCTTATTTATTTATTTAAAAATGTTTATATTTAATAGTATTATTATTATGCATATTTTTATTTCGGCTCGCTCGCACTAACATTTCTATTAAATTATTAAAAACCAATTAATTTTCAAATGAATGAACTGTTAACAAAAAATATTAACCCTGATATTTTTGTGCTGTATAGTGTTACGTAATTAGTATTAGTAATAGCAAACATCCCCAAATCACATCATACCAGCAGCAGCGTCCCGCATATAAATAGATGCAAATCTCGCCCATTAGGACATGAAAAACATAGCTCGCTTTTATTAGTTGTATATAAATATGCAATAATCATGTATTAGCAATATTTACTACGTCTTCTTCTATAGGTATACTATGTCCCCTGACCTTTGTCCTGTTATGTACTACGCTGCAAATAAAGCGTCCCCCAATTCCAGTCCGAACAAACAGAATTACTAGTTTACTATCAGCTTAACGGTACAGACATATAGATATCATTATTAGCATGGACACACTTGTCACACTTCTATCAGTAAGGACAGAATTGAATTCTTCCTGCTCGTATTTTAGTGCATTTTCCACTACGACTATTAGCATAACATAATTTTTGCCGTTCTCACAAACATATATATATTTACATACTTATATTGCCTAAATCATATATATTATGTATTGTATATGATATACAGAAATTGAACTGCCAATATAACTAACTCAGCTCGCAATAAAGTAGAGACCATAAAAAACAGTTGGGTTATATTGTATTTGCATTGGTTTATACAGTTTTTTAACTTATAAGTCCAGCCAGCCAGGCAACTTTACATTTTTGTTTGCACTGTTTTTATCAATGCCATTTCCATATTGTTATAACAGCTTTTCCTATTTTGTAAGTGCATTAGCACCCATACTCATTAGTACCTACATACAGAATGGCAGTGTGGGGAAGTTGACGAGTTGAAGACCTTAAATAATAGTTGCTAACCTTTGTTAAGCTGTTTCTCACACTTGCACTTCATAAATAATCAGATTATCTCATCTCTCGTCCACTATTTGTAATGTAAAAATGTGTAGATATGTGTAGTGTGTAAGTAGGTACTGAATACATATAGTTACATACTTATGATATACTTATGTAGGTACATAGCTTACATAAATAGGTTAAGAATAGTATTATTATATCTAAGTATTTAAGCATATAAAAAATTGGATAATGGTAATCGTATAGTATATCTATTATTATTAAATGTATTGTAAGTATATTCATTTAACTCTTCAGTATTAAACAATGTACATGTTAGTATGTACGCGCATATTGTTGCTATCATAGATAATTATCATTATATAAATATTAGCTACTAACTGAGGAGTTAGCTAATCATGTATATTAGTAATGCTTCAAAATTGTACTAAATAGTTAACTCCTAATAGCATTTGCTAGTATAATATACATCAATAATATTTTAGTAGATTGCAAATATAGTTTACTTTATTTACTAACACTATGAAGTTAGTAGGCAACTTAATGATATAAAGAACACTATGCATGATAAGCAACAATTGCGATTTCCCAACTCCATATTTTCGCCATTGCGTATTCGCATATAGTATGAATATGATAATATTATGTAGTATAAATATATTGCATCTAAGCAAGAGCAGCAGCGTCTGTAATGTTTTCCTTGACTCCAAGTTCCCCAACACATACGTCATTGGATAGGTACATCTTTTAATGAACGTTCTGTTCTGTAAGTTTATGCGTATATCTACTTCACATCAGAAAAATACATCACCGCACTAAATGTAATCTGTATTTTCTGCATAATATTTGGCCGTAAATGTTGCTTGCACGCTATATAAAACTACATCTGTTTAGAGTGGAGTCCGCCTGTCCGTAGGTTGATAAGAGGCGTAAACAGTTGCCTGCAACATAAATATTGTCAATGCATAAGTTTAACTTGCGTCTCTGTTTTACGTAGTGTAGAGAGTAGATCCTTGCATAATATATTGATACTCATCTTCAGTTACTGGCAATACTCCTACTCCTTACTTTTTACCTCAAAACACTACCCTATATTTAAAGATAACAATTTCTAACTTTAGTGGCCTAGCGATACCATAAGTGCGTATAAGTGTACAAGTAAGTGTGCTGCATTCCAATACGACTACATACTACCATTACTACATATCAACATAAAATTTAATAGTAGTAAAATTTTTAGACAAATATTTTGCTGTATACATAAATACATATTACCTATAATGTACCACACACCGCAACCCAAACTAGTAAATTAGTATTCCAGAATTTCCATACTTACCTAAACCTAACCGCAACCAGACTAGTGTGTACACAGTAGTTAAATGTAACAGAAATCATATTACT
>JAQFYC010007410.1:0-10521 GCA_034694165.1 Tomocerus mixtus
GTGCAGTATTTGCTGACGACAATTTTGGATTGGCTATTGGATACAAGTACATTCAAAGAGGTTATTTGACTTTCAGTTCCAAAAAGGCGGTAAGTTGAGAGTGTTTTACTATATATTTAGTGTCCGTGAAGGGAATTTAGGGAAACTTTTTAACACTGATACATAGTACTCTAATTTTGAATTCATAGATTCAAAAATTGTTCGAAGACATGTTATCTTCTTACAGAGAGTTGCTTTACTCGACGAAAGATTGGATGAATAAACGAGTACACTCACAACTTATGCAAAAATTAGACTCATTGAAAAGTTGTATTGGATTTCCCGACTGGATTGAAAATACTACAGCAGTAGACACAATTTACGGTCGCACTAATTTTTTTAAATTTCAAGTGAGATTACTAATATGCCTATTCACTAATTTGTTAAACTTTCATTCATTAATTAATTAATTGTGCTTAGTTAGATATAATATAAATGCCATAAATGCCTAGTAAATACATTATACGAATTCCTTTGCTATTGTTATGCAAAAACGAATGCGATTTCATGGGGATATCAATCTATGTATATAGCCAAGCCAGGACCTGAATAGCATTCATTCATGTAGCAATGCCTATTATACAGAAACGCTTAAATGAATAGCATTTTTAATTATTTGTAGGCGCAAATGAATAATAATGGAGGATACCTCGCAAATTATTTGAGAATCACGGAATGGAAAGGCACTAGTAAATTTAGTATCCTGAATGAGCCACTGAATACTGACTGGTAAGACTTGGTTCAGTGTTCACATTATCAATATCATGGTTGCTTCTAAAATTTAGAGCAAATATTGTACGTACTTTTGTAATTGACCATTGAAACCAATTTTTATTTATTCCACAGCGACTGGGAGTTTGAAGTAATAGTAAATGCCTTCTATGATAAACAACTCAATAATATCGGTAAATCAGCTCAGAGTTGGGATTGGGAAACTTTATGCATAATAGGATATATTAGTGTTTTTCTGTTCTTTTAACAAATATGTACAATTCACTATTGGGTGAAGTTTCTTTCTTCATACATATTGCTAGAACCCATTTTACTTTTACGGCATTTCTTTGCATGTGTAATGAATACTATTTTGATCATTTTCACAATTATCTTGCAAATCTTCTTATGCAAATCGCCTTCTCGTTTTCCGATTTATTTCTTGTACGTACTAGTATTTACAAAGTTGTACGAAGTTGTTCATTACGTATGAATATATTTCTATTGTCCAGTAGTAATCAAATAACTAGTTTGAATATTTTTAGAATTTCCACCTGGTGTCCTCCAGTATCCATTGTTTGCCCAGAATCGACCAAAGAGGTAGAATTATTAATTGACATTAATGTTAGAGAACATTCTTTAGTTAATTTATCTAATTTAATTAGGTGCCTTCGTAGTTAGATAAA
Organism: Tomocerus mixtus; assembly: GCA_034694165.1. Classification (NCBI taxonomy): domain Eukaryota; kingdom Metazoa; phylum Arthropoda; class Collembola; order Entomobryomorpha; family Tomoceridae; genus Tomocerus; species Tomocerus mixtus. Next base: position 1,437 of record JAQFYC010007410.1, read on the forward strand.
AGTACAGTACAAACTATATCAGCTTTAATTTAATAAATAGTCGCACCATGGCACAAGTACGTATCAACTAACAATGTTGATAAGTAAATAGCTAAACTATATTTTATTTATATTACAGTCTCAACTATGGGGCTCTGGGTACAATTATTGGGCACGAATTAACCCACGGGTACTCCATTACTGATGCAAAGTGTAAGCTATCTACCTCTAATGTAACATTCGTATTAAAAAAATTAAAAATGCAGTCATATTGCACATAAGGGCACTTGGTCTATGTATAGACCAAAAAATTTGTGAAGATTTGCTAAAAATCAACAAAAATACATTACTGCGTACCAATTTTGCCCAACAGTGGTAACGTCAACATTATTTCAGAAAGAAATGGCAAGATACATCAACTCGAGGAAATGTCTTGTTAATAACTACAACACTATTGAGCCTCTAAGCAGTTCCGATGAAGGTCAAATCACTCTAGAGGAAAATTTTGCTGACGGTATAATTTTATACATAATTATATCAAAATCTTTTTCAAAAGAAAGCATTTCGTAGAAATCTTTCGCCCATTTTAGTTGGAGGATTAGCCACAGCTTACTATTCCCTCATCGATCACTTAAACAAAACGGGAATTGAGGATAGAGTTCCTGGGTTGGAGAAATATGATTCAGAGAAATTATTTTTCATCAGCTTTGCACACGTAAGCATTATAAGTGGAACTTATTCGTAATTTTTAATGCACCATATGAAAATATTGTCCATGTTTACAAAAAAACACTGATTAAAGGACGAAATTGTTGTTAACGAAAATAATATGCGCTGTACCGACCAAATGTATGAATATGATATAATTTATTATTACTTTACAGAATTGGTGCACATCGGATAGCGAAGAACGCTTACAAAAAGAGCTGAATCAGTGGGAAATGGATTTCCACAGTCCCCCACGTCAAAGGGTACTAGGTGCATTGAGGAACTCGATGGAATTTGCGAGAGCGTGGAATTGCCCTCGGGGATCCAAAATGAACCAAAATTCAGAAAAGTGTGCGATCTTTTAAAATGTAGTTTACGCAAAGAAGAACTAAGTTCTGCAGTAGTGTGACATTATTCTCAATTGCAGGTGCCATTTGAATTGTATGAGTATGAGATTAAACACAACATTATATTATCTATTTCTATTATTATTACCAATTGGAAATACCTTTGTCAGAATAAAATGTTTTTCGTTTCCATTTGCGTATGAAATACATATTAGCAGATATTCTTTTCGTCAACATGTTAAAATGTCACATTATTATTCATCTTCATATTTCCCTTTTTGCTGTCGTTTTCTTCATTGTCTTGGCTATTGAAAATTTCCAATATATGAAAATTGTGTATAGGTTTTGTATTTTGGCCTTACCTCTTTTGAATTAAAAGTGAATAAATAAAAGAGTGAATAACATAGACGAGATTACAATTGCCATTCTATAGTTGTTCTCTAAGTTGTAAGTTCTTTGGATTACATTTACAATTACAACACAACAGAAATTAAATTGTCTTTTTGATGTATATTATTTAGCATACTAAATTTTTGCAAATAAATATTTTTACATATAACGTAAAGTTTGCTATGTATTTAATAGTTAACTTGCTAACCAATTGGATCATTCAAAATCCAACAGAAAGGGGTAGTATTCCAACTTTTCACGTCCCCCACATTTAGAGGTTCCGCATCGTCGACGTGGATGACGTCCCGAGAGACTACACAAAACCCAACAATATTCGAGAACTTAGAAATAAATTATTAAATCTGGAGTTACCTGATTACTGATTATAAAGGCTATGGCCAAATGGCAGGAAAATGTTTTGTTATCGCAGTGCGTATTTGTGGAACTCCCTGCCCTTGTATTTCAATCTCAAGCAAAGTAAAACCCTCACAAGTTTTGACGACAAAAATTTACGACAATTTATCATTAGAAAGAGAAATATAATTACGTATGACGAATACACTGTTTTATGAATTTCACAACATGTTAGTATGTCCTTTCAATTTGACATTATAATTTATACGTACGTATCTATGTAATTTGAACTTAAAAAATCTCTTCTTATAGTAGTTCTAGAAAGACTACGCAGGAAGACAACACATTTATTGTAAAACCGTTATTCTTGTGTCAATAAATTCAATTCAATTATTACCGGATTGTTGTGTTTCGTAATAGTCATCATCCAAGTAGTCGTACAATTCGTTCCTGGCGACATTTAGTGGTAAAGCAGACGTCTTATTAATAATTAGGAACAATGCAATAACCAGAAGGATGGTTGAAGCCACACTTCGGTAATGTTTCATTTGGAAACAATGTAATGAGTACATACTTCCGCTCAAAAAAGTTTTGTAGAGTAGATGTATTTGTCAGTCGATGTAGTTTGAACTGAACTAGTTTGAATTTTTTTTCCAGTTTTCCAATATTGTCAAATATAAAACAAAATCATTGGCGTCGAATTAAAACCGACTCATAGTAGTTATAATTTACAATATTAAAAAAATAATCGCAACCGTAAGCTGATCTCAGTAATGCGTGCTTTCCTGGAAATCCAATTTGTTTTTATTTCCTTTTATATTAAATAAATTTTATAAAGTTCTGAGAGTTGAGTGAATGAGACAAATGCATACATATTTATAAATTATGCAAATTATACACCACTATGATCTAGGGTTGCCACGTTGCCAGACACTTTTTCTTGATCATACTTAACTTTGAAAAAAGTAAATGTTGCATGCAAATATATTTATGTATTTACATTTACGCTTTGTGTAACAAGAGTGTCACAATGTAATAAATCAAAATATTAATACTATACTAATCGGAGAAATTAAACATTTGGAAGAATATATGTAAATAGCTGCTTAGATACTATCTGGGCAAGTTTTAAATCCTCTTCATAATATTAGCAGAATGATATTTTGTAGCTATATGCAACTACATACCTGTTTACCTAATGGGTATGCAATACTGTGTAATAAATATACGAACTGAGGATTTTAATTTGATTATTACATAGTTTGTCCATAGTTACACCTGTGAACGTGTATTTTATAATGTTCTGTCCATTAGCATCCTTTTTTGGCTAAATATGATATTGTTATTTCTATTTCTATATGATTATGTCGTAGGATTTGTATTATTATGTAATGTTCTACGCAAATGGAATAGGTACATAAGCAACTTAAAATAGTGATCAAGTATTACTTACATTCTATGTGGAAATTATTTCGCTGTAGTAAATTATCATATTTATACAAACTGTTGATACTTATCGTATCTCGATTTAATAATGAATATTTAAATTTTGCATCTGCCACATCTGTTTCAATTCCTGGATTATCAAACTAAAATTCATTTGAGGATAATTTCCTTTCTTGTATTTATTAAACTATGGCATAGTACTATTACTAACTTGTGTATCCCTAAGTGCTTAATTTACATTTCAATGGGTGCAACAGTGAGAAAAATTATTACAGAATACAATATTTTCCTAGTTAGTAGCTAAGAATAATAACAAACAGAATCAATGTTATGTAAGTGTAGTTCAGTCCTCGTATGGTACGAGGATTGAGATTGAACTACACGAGCCGTACCTGAGCTTATTTACCTTCAACTTCAACTGCAAAGAAAAACGTGAGCTATGACGCCATTAATGTGTAAACAGAAGACTTGATAAAAACAAAGAAATGACTTGATTTTTTTTTAAATTAAAAAAAAATGACTTGATTTGTTATCTTATGGGTAATACATTTGATGGACTGTATAATTGGAGCATAATATGGTCTTCTGTTAATGGGCTGCGGCCTGAGAATCAAAATAAATTCCATTCTAAATATTGCAAAACTGAGAGGATGGTATCTTGAGTAAAATACCACTTAAAATTCGTCTAGCTAAATTTTGGCTTTTTATTTCAATATTTTCTGGGGATGTGGCCATTTTCATTTATTTATTGTAGACAATGATTTATAGATCAGTTTTCAGTTTGAGGAAAAAAAATAGACTGTTTAGCTATAGTTGGTCAAGTTTCCACCAACGCATCAATGTTAGCAAAACTTTGCCAAAGTGTAAGCGAGAGAAAATGCTAATATGATGCGTGGTGTATTTCCCCATGCTGCTGGTTCAATAAAGCTAATGTTAGGCGACAGACGTCATAGTCGTTCCCATACTGTACCGTACCGATACAGAATAATATCCTATAAGGGTTTTACCTATTAATCTTGATGTACATATTATTCGGTACATTTGAAGCCTCTCATCTCTGAAGTTTTCCTTACTTTCCATTTTCAATGGCAATCCCTCCTTAAATCTGACAAGCAGTATTTCTGTTTATATTTTTTACTTGGTTGTAATGTACTAAAAGTTCAGATATCTTTTATTCATTTAAGATATAATATTACTTTCGAAATAATGAAACATACTTTTTCAAACATTTGTTAAACTTAATTTTGTTGAGTGTTCACCAAATAGGGTGGAAATTATACGGAGCTTGAACATTGGGGCGTAGGGCAAGAAATTTTATGTACTGTATGCAGTGCACAATATATTTTTATGAGATGCTAACACCATTCTTTTATTGACCTTTCGCTTTGGGCATCCATTATCGACTTGTCGCCTTGTAACTTTTTATGTTTTCTGATTGGGCTAATAAATCCGAATGTTTATGGGTATAGTGACCAGACCGCCCACAATGTACTTTCTAACTGTAGAATGATATTCCCAACAAGAAGGAATGCATCTATAAATATGTGCACACGGGACACTGGATCTCACTTGAGATTCGGATTTATCAAAGGGCAGTTCTTTTATGGTGGTCAATGGATAAAGTGTTGTGTGACTCAAAGTTAACAATTATATATTTATGTCACTGTTTTTAAATATCATTTTAATCTTGAACATAATATAATATATAACTAAAAACGTTTTGTAGTGTCCATCATTCTAAAAGAGAAAACAAGTACATAATAATAAGAATTCAACCTAAAATGGAACAACTGAAATACAGAAGAAGGGTAGAAATTGTAGCTTACATGGATATTGTACGAATCACCTTCATCCTAATTAAATATTATATTTTTAATCAGAGTTTTAAATATTTAAACTCTAGCTTTGTACTATATGTATTAAACTAATCTATTTTATTGCATATTACCTTATATGATAATGCAACTAGTACTAAACAATATTAAAAATTGGGAAAACTAATTATATATCATAATAATATAGGTTATCTCCAGCGTCGCATTAGTTTGCTCAGTGGTGATAACTACTTATTACATTTTTCCGGAACCTGAGGACACTATTCTGCAGGTGGACAACGATGGTCCACTTCATGCAACAAGAAATAATTCGATTGGTAAGATTTGTCATTTTCATTTTTTACTTAGTTGTAATTAATTAAAACAATAGCTAAATTCTATAAATGCACCAATATAACGATAAATAAATTCTAATGCAAAAACCCAGTGCAGACTGTGCTAAAATTATTAGTGCTATTGGGACTGGGATTGGACATTTTGAAACTTGTGGCTTCATTTCAGCTTCTGAAAGCATCTCGCGTGGTAAGATATTTTAAATGGGTGGTAATTAGTTTGGTTGGAATTTGACTTACTTCCTCATGGGACAGCGTTTTTCAAAGAGCGACTTACTTCTTCATGGGAACAATTTTGAGGGCGTACTTACTTTTGTATGGAAATACATTTGCATAATACTGACTTTTGCTTGGCACAAAACTATTTAATATAATATAAGTATTTAAAATTGGATTTTTAAGATAAAGTTTTAGAAATATTTCCCATTATTGTGCATAAAATTTGGCATAATGTGTACGAAGATATTAGTTATGAATTACTAATCTTATATATATATTATATTAAATAGTTTTGTGCCAAGCAAAAGTCAGTATTATGCAAATGTATTTCCATGCAAAAGTCAGTAGGCCCTTAATATTGTTCCCATGAAGAAGTAAGTCGCTCTTTGAAAAACTCTGTCCCATGAAGAAGTAAGTCAAATTCCAACCAAACTAATATTTAGTCATTTTGAATATGTATCAATGTATACAAGTTACTTGTTAAATATATGGAAAATGTAAATTATTTGTCTTCAAAACCTCTAAATGTTACAAGAGTAGTTATTAAAATCATATCAACTTTTATCCTGGTATTGCTAAAACAATAGTTATAAAATTGTCTAAAATCTTAGAATAGGAGTAATTGCTCATAATAATAATTATAAATAATATTATTTTCAAAATTTCAAATCAACATTATGCATTGGAAGATAAAATTGGTCTTAAAATGTAAATAGTTTAATCAGTTTTATTGTTCACTATAATTATAGGACTGTGACCCCGCAAAGGCTCTTAAACTCGCTGAATTTTGGAAAGCAATCAACATCATATTCATGTTATTAATGCTCTCCGGTTTGCTGAGTAAATATGCCAAATATATTTTGATAAAAATTATATGGTATATCCCTGCTCTCGTTGTCGTTGAGCAATACATAAAGGAGCTCAGACTACGTTATGTTGGTGCTGAAGTTAGGGTGATTAGCACCTTAGGTCAGTGTCAGATAGAGATAGTCAAACCTGGACGTCAAATCATGCAAGTTTAAACTGCCGATGATGTAAAGTATAGATGGTCTTCATGCATAAATAATAAGTGTATAAATGCAGTGAAAACTAAAATAAATATTATGAAATGGAAATTTCAATAGTATGCACGTTTAAGAAATCTATGTTTGGTGCTCCCCACACATTTATTTTGCAAAATATACTTTTCCTTAGTATATTTTATATTGATATACTCAGATTATCAGTAGAAACTTGACCTTTATTATTAATAACTAGGCTCGTCTGTTTAACGTATGAAAATACTTTTAAAAAAGCCTTAAGTTAATTTGTGGTTAAATTAGCGTAATAGTGGAAATGAGTCCACTTCAAACTTGTTATTATCTGATTGTCATTTATATGTATCACGAATTATGTTTATGAAAGCGTGTCTAGCATAGGGAGACCAGTACCAATTAATGTAATTAATTGTATTGAACTGTTATTGATACACGAATAAATTACATTCTAATTATAATTAAGTAATTAATAGCTTAGCTTAACTCAAGTGTAATGTTATTTCTTCGATTAAGCTCAGCCCAGTTTGTCTTACTTAGAGATGCTAAACTTTTTGTTCTACAAATATATTAGTTAAATTCTAATGCTGTCTGTTATCTGTAGGATTCAGTTCTTTGAATTATAATAACCTAAATACATTGAATAAATGAATAATTTCTCGCTGTAGTGTTTTATTTATTTCAAAATTTCTCTTGAAGACCTTCGGCTTATTATATTAAAAATTGGATTTACTGGGCTCGTAAATATTTATTGGACACCTTTGATTTTTGCAATGTTTCACAACTGAGGCGCACTTTAACAAACTTTTGGTCTTTTAAGACAGAAGTTTTGTAATTGTAACATTTTTCTCTTAGGATCGTAGGTTTTGCAATATAGGCATTCACAATAATTATAGAATTAATGAACTGTTCTACTGTGTGCTGTGTAATAATTAATTATATTGATTTATTAATTATGTAATAAACGGTAAAGGATGTCCTAAAGGGCATTACCCTCCCCGGCTTCGACAATTGCTGGCAACACTGGAGTGGTGTGATACAGTGATTATACAATTGAAATTATGTAATATGTGCTCGACACGCTATGTACAATTTGAAATCATTACAGTTACATGCATAATTGTCATGAATTAATTATATGTACAATGGAATGGTATTGTGCAAAAAAACATGACAAAGAATTTGATAAAAGGTAGAATATGTTGTACAGATAAAAAAAATAATTAGGAGTATGCATTAGCTAATCCCGATCGACGAATTAATCGACAATTATTTGATGTACAATGGATATTATGACAATGTTGTGATAATGTGAATGCAATTACGGAGGGAATTCAGTGAAACTACAGGAAGTCAAATAAATTAGGTCACGTCTCTGGCCACACACTCTCTGGAAGGTAATAAAAGAATAAAGTCAAACGCGGTGGCAATTATTATATTAAATAAATATAAAATATATTTAAACTAAATTTAATTCTTGAATGAGCAAATAACATCACAATATTCAGTTCAGTGCTAATAAATATAATAAATAACGTCATATTGATGTAGTATGAAATGGAGGTGAGAAAATCTTTCCAGTTTTTTAGAGTTCTGACGTTAACAACTTTGCTCTCCTCGCTTTTTATCACAGGGGGAGCTAAACATCGTCATCTGAGTCCACTCTACGAAAAGGAAGTCGAAAACTTAGAAAATTATATATCTACCCAAATGAACGGAACTTGGACGGAGGATTCAAACGGGTACAATAAAACACTCCTCCCGGATTTCTCAGCTTTCAAGCGTGTCTTCGAGAGTTTTGTGGAAGATATCGAAGTACAGGCCCAGTGCTTTGCATGTGAAGTCTATATCGCCTTCCTAATATACAAGGTTGGCCTAGTTTGCTTATAATAAACTAAAATGCTTTCATGATAAATTTGTGTAGACGTCAGAGCATAATATTGAGCTACATTTCTGTAAATTTTAGTGTGTAACGAAACCCGAAAGAATTTAAAGTTTTATAAAACAATTTTCTAAGGAAATTAAAAGACTTTCCAAAGAAATTGATTTGCAACATTAAAATATGGAGATAGGAGAAAATTTTCAGAAAAATTCATTATAACCATTTTCTTATTTTCTTTTTACCTTCTTAATACACAATTTTTCAAATAATTTTATTTTTCAAAGCCAAATATATAAGATAAAATTTTTGACTAGTAGTGTAATCTTTTATCCAGTTTTAATGCTACTAAATACTTAAAAATAGTCACGCAACGTGCTTTAATTAATAAATTGCAGATAAAAACGGGGGCTTCGCTGGAGCTACTGGAGAAAATTACATACACGATTTGCAGCACGTTTCGAATCTCAACTTTAGAAGTTTGTCAAGGCCTCGTGACCAGACTTGGCCCCACTTTTTATTTCATCATCAAGAACAGACCCAAAGTAACCCCGAAAATATT
>JAQFYC010007411.1:0-10521 GCA_034694165.1 Tomocerus mixtus
CGTACGTCACTAACAATCATGCCACTAGATGACAGACCGAGTCAATCTATTATGCACTTACTTGCTATGTTTTATTAATATCTAATTGCGAATTTTCAAATAAAATTTTTAATTGTAATGTGTATTAGGTTGGGGATCATTAACTCCTGGAGGTGCTTCCGTAGATTTGTTATACCATGTGGATGTACCTTTTGTTGAGGATTTAACTTGCAAAGCTGTCTATGCACACAGTTTATTTGAAGAGTCAATGCTATGTGCTGGTGCAAATGGGAAGGATTCTTGCCGAGGTGACTCAGGAGGGCCCTTGATCGCTTATCGAAATGGGACAGAACCTATACTAGCTGGTATTGTTTCGTGGGGATTTGGCTGTGGAGAGATGGGCTACCCAGGAGTTTACACTGAGGTTCCATATTTTGGTGGTTGGGTTGCTGATGAAATTGGTTTGCAGTTTGTATTTTGTATTTTCATCAGTTTTTGTATATTCACAGATGTATACTAACTACCTGGAACATTTTTATTCTTTTTCAGCTTCTTTTGAACCAGAGGATAACTCAACTTTTGTAATTCAAAGTAAGAATGCTTAAAATTCAGAGAATTGATATTTTATTTAGAAAACAAGAAAATTATGGTCAATTGACATGTTTAATAAAGACAGTGGATGTGGTGGCACTTTGTTTGGATCTTCTGGACAAATTGCCTACAATATCGATGGTGATGAAGACAATCGCATCTGTACTTGGACATTGCGAGCGGGCAAGCAATCTGAAGTCCGTGTTGAGATTTACAATTTAACTATGTCACAAGGAGATACTTTTATTATTTCTGAACTGGACCATACAAATGGACATGTGGGAAATAGCTCACGAATGTAAAATATAATTTTATATTTAAATTATTCATCATTATTATTATTTCGATTTGAAATTCACAATCGATTGCTTGTTTCATTTACAGACCTATACCAGGAACGTATAAATTTAAAGGCCCGACTATTTTTGTAACTTTTGTATCCGCATCAGCAGACTTAGGATTCAGACTCCATTTCTACGGAACGGGAGGGACCGATTCGTCGTTAATTGGACATGCGTTTGCTAACTATTTCATTGGCAATACCACTGATACGTTCTATTACCCAGTTAGGGGTGGATTTTACACGTCAAATGAATTTATTACTATATTCATAAGTCCCCCAGCAAGTCGGACTCTCTATATAGAATCGATTAACACACAACCCAATGCCGACTATATCCATGTGCACACGTTCAATAGTAATGGGGTATACGACTATTTCAGCAAGTGAGTTATTTCGAATTTTTTTTCTCTTTCACTGTCCCCCTTTCATAAATAAAGAGTAATTTATTTATATCACATTTAACTGGAATACTTTAGCTACTCTGGAACAACGATCCCAACTCCTATAAGAAGAGATGGTCCTTATTTGTTGACATTCGTGTCTGATGATTCAATTGAAAACACAGGTTTCCTCCTTTCATGGAATGACTAAATTCCGCTGTTCCATATAAAATATAATATGACAGAGTTCGTTGTCTACTCAGTTTAGTCATCATAATTGTAGAAGCTAAAATACTATATAAATAATGTATAGCTGTTTCTGTATATGATAATAAACTATTTGACATTAGCTACCTATGTTCCCTCTGTCGTTTCATATGACATAGTTTATTTTAATACTTTATGGTTACAGTAATATATTATATTGAGCAATAAAATAAGCAGTTACATAAATATGAAAAATAGAGTAATTAAAGAATTATTATTGCATGCTTTAATAAGCTTTATTGTCTAAGGAAGATATAAATATAAACTGTATTAAGTAATAATGAAAAATTATAGATAAATGTAGATTATAAGATTACAAACTTAATGTATAGTGGTAGGGGATAAGAGAGTGCTATTAGTATTCATTGCATTTTTATTTACATTTACATTTCTTCAAACTGATTAGAAGGAAAGGGAAATTACTTAGTTGTGATGTAAAAGCTTATTAGTATGTACATTGAATTGTAATCACATTTTGACAATTTTTTGATACTCATCTTCGCTAATTGCTTTTCCTTTCTGCTCTACAAATCTGTAGTACTCAGCCTTTCTATCAACTAGTTTACTTATATTTGACTGGGCAAATTCAGAATCACTAGACCATTCTATTTTCCCCACTACTACACTCTGAAAAGGTCTTTCAATGAAAAAACGAATTTTCTCGAGGTCTTTTAGCTTTAATAGATTGTTAGATTGTTTCCTGTATATCACAAGATTATTTGGTTTTATACTGTCTAACAAATGTCTAGCATCCATCCAATAACCATTTTTAATGATGAGTGTATCTAACTTGTAAATCCCTGCCCCAATTATAATTATATTACTCAGCTTCATTCGCTTTACCTTTTTTGGAAGAGATTCCAAACTTAATGGCAATGGAGTGTATTGACTTTTTAAAGATAGCTCTGCTAAATTGAAAAACGTTTTTAATTTAGGAAGGTCCCCTTCATTGTAGGAGTACTTTAAACTTTTTAGATTTTTTGACATAAAATGGTTATCTCTTTTTACAAAGTTGCGAGTTAATTTTAATTTAGTTAGTGTATCCGGCAAGGAAGATAATTCCACAAGAGTGCAATCAATATTCAACTCGTTTGTATGTAAGTTCCGAATTTTCTGTTCATATGGAATACCACGTAGAGTTAGTTTGTTTACCGTACATTTTGTAATGTTCCCCCATATTACACGCACGTATGCTAAATTTAAAATATCAATTTTAATAATATCACATAAATCAATAGAAATATTTTTTCCAATTCTGCAGTCCAGTATTAGTGTTTCCATTTTACTAAAATTGACAAACTCATTAATAAAGATATTGCTTAATTTTTGTCCTGCTCGCGTAAAAGAAATATCCCTTAACCCTATTTCTAGTGGAGATATTTTCTTTTTTTCAGGAGTGAGAACAACTGTACAGTTTACTAAATCTAATGTTTTTAAGGAAACAAGTTCATCTACAGGGACAGACCATTTTGTTCCGTAGTCGGATTGCATAATTCGAAGAAGGGTAATATTTGAAGTACAAAAGCCTAACTCAATAATATTACTTATTTGGGAATTTCCATAGTGTGTCACATTGTCTAAAGTCAACTCTTTCATTGACTCCCTGCCCTGGTTATAAAATTCTACATTAAGAAATTCAGCAATATATTTACATTTCCCCACAAACTTGTATGATGTAAAGGGTAATAACACAGAATCGTTAGATTGAAATAATCGGTCAAAATTTCGAGTTTTGCGAGATGACGACAGTATTGTGTCACTAAATACAATTGTGGAAATATTTCTGAAACGATATTCGGCCAATGATTTCCATCTTGCACATACTAAACGACATTGTTTAATGCTTTCCAAGGGAAGATATCCAAATAATCGTCTCAAAATCTGTGTGAATAAAAAATTAAAAAATAAACATAATATAATTAACAATTACTACATTTCAGCTAATGCCAAAAAATGGTGGGAAATTAAAATTAAAATAAATTACCACATCATTGTTGAATACTTTACTTTCAATAATTGTATTTAGCTCCACTATCTCACGGTGGCAATATTCTTCAGATTCCGACTCCATTTTCTGTTTGTGAATTTAAAGAAAATTGGAAATAATTTGGAAGGTAGAATTGGCCTATTACGTAACTATGTAATCCAGTAGTGTGCACCTTCATTCATATAGTAATCGGTAGAAATTGCATTTGTAGATTAGGTATCTAGCTTTACATAGTGCATTCATTTTAGCCTAGCGAAAAAATGCACTTGGATATTTGCAAATACAGCTATGAATGGGCTGCATACGGATAAGGTACCTCAAAATTACAATTGTTAAAAATGTTAAAAAATGTATTACCTTTTGCCGACAGATGTTTTAATCCAATCTGGTATTTATGTCCTCATCGTCAATTGAACTTGCTTGAATCACTTTCACGTGATGTTTGTATGGAATTCAAGGTTGACCATAGCCTTTGAGAAGATGACGGGAAAAAAATAATAGAATCGATAATAAGTCTATCTATAAAGCTAAAAATTGCATATTTAGAATTTCTGCCAGTTTGGGGATATGCACAATTCTAGTAACATACCTAATGTAATTACTTATAATTTATAGATACATACTAGATATGTTTCAAATGTAGAGACAAGTTAGTAAGAAAGAATGATATATATTAGGTAACACAATAAATATATTTCTTTAATGTTAGACTATCACATCGTAGCGTCAGCAATTTTTAGAATTGTATTATACTATTTATTGATATATTTTAAATACTGAATTGAACAATCATGTCTGTAAACTGTAAATATAGTTTTATTTAATTTACCATACATTACAATCTCATTTGTTAAAATACATCCTCAATCTGTCCCACTCTTGAATGCTTAGCAGAAGAAACTCTTCAGCAGCCTTATCCGAATCCATTATGCTTTTATCAGCAGTGATTTCCATCTTTAATTCTCCATTATAGCTCAAACAGGAAAACGCAAATCCTAAGATCAGAAATATATTATGTAGCTCTTCAAACTAAATATACCTACGCCTACATATGCATACTACTGTTAGTTGTAATAACTTTGCTCTATAAATATTATGCCAGTGTAAATTGTAGGCCTGGACTTAGGTATAGCATAGCATTATTTATTTATTATTAATTATTAGTAAGCAAACCTGTAGAATCAAATGGCATATTAATAGAAAAGCTTGTTTCCAATCCGGTACATCCGAACAAATCCACTGGTTTAGTCGATCCAGGAAATATTGTTACAATTCCTGTAGCTTTTGGTAAAGAAACTTTTCGGATCATCCAAGGAAACAAAGATCCGACCAGGGGTATAAAATAAAAGGTCAATATTGGGGACGTTGAGAATTTGTATTGTAGCAGATTGTCATTAATTTCCAAAAGCCTTTGCACTGAGTCTGGCTCCCCGATAGGAACTTTCAAAAAAAGAACCCCCCTGTTAATGTAAGGAGAATAAAAGTAAAATAGTATTTCATCTCTTTAAACAAAGTTCATGACGAATGCTGGTTTACCCCTTTAGTCACAAAAAATAAAGATTCTGTATGTATACTTACATGTAATTGTCGAATTTATTTAATGGACGACCAAGCATGGGAAATGGCAACATGAAATAGATATGGCTGGGAATTTTCTTCTGTTTGTTAAGTAAAGAGGTTCTCATGGCAGAAGAAATTCCAGCAATTAAAACAGAAATAAAGGTCACATTGAATTTTGTCTTTATTTCCTTAATGACACTCAACGAAATAACAGGGGTTGACGCAGACTTTAAAATTCTACTATACTCATTTTCTTCCAACTTCATTACATGGTTGTCATTCACGTCCAAATTAATTTTAACAAATTCGTACGGAGCCCGGAAAATAAATGTCAAGTAATATATAAATTCAGAGGATCTACTACGTTTCGGAATTGTAAATTTTGGATATTCTATTGGCGTCTCCGAAAACTCGATCAAAAAATTCAAGAAGGAATACCCGTCGGCTAAGGAGTGGTGGATACGACCAATTGCCAAGCTATATTTCTGTCCTGGTCGCGCGTTGTCTTTGATATAATTATCAACAAAGATAATTTCCCATGGACTCCGTTCCTTTACAAATGGTTTGACTAGCAATTCCTTTTTAAACTGCGTGAGCCATATCTCGTCATGATCACATATTTCTTCTCCAACAGCCACAATATTTTCATTGTTGATCAACTAAGTATATATATACAAAAATATACATTTTAAAAAATAAAAATTTCCTTTGTTTGTGCAATTAAATATATCTATACATTTATGACTCAAATACGCTGCCATATGTAATATGTAAACAAATATAATATTATTATATTGTGCAGATTGCATTCATAACGCTTCCAATAATTTGCGTGCAATAACAAACAATACAATTATTTTGAGAGCAGTTAATTTACAAATGCACAAGACTTTGATTAAGGTTTATAATTTATTTCTAGATAGATATCATTCTGTCTTTGATCCTTTCTTAAATTACTATACCACAATATCAAACGAACAGAATATCATTATCATTACATTTTTGGACAATTACCTACCTTATCATTTTGCTTTTGGTAACGGTTGACGTGATTTTCAATTGCAAATTTAGTATCTAATTTCCAAAAGTAAAAGCCCATCCACGGAACAATGTATTGTCTCACTCTTTCGTTTCTTTGTATGACGTTCTCTGTAAAACTGGATCTTATCTTGTCCAGATAAATACCTTGCTCAACTAAACTACACATAACAATTGCGTAACGAGGCTTGGACTCCAACTCATTTAAATCTTTAGTGAAATGCATACTTCGACTGGAAACAATTTCAGAAATATCAGGTCGAAAAATTTTCACTGCTTTTGAAAGAAAATATCGATACACAAATATAGGAGTGCACGACACAACCGAAACGACCAATATTGGAACAAATATCAATGTGGCAAAAAGTATTTTCAGAAATTTCAATATTTTCCCGAATTTATCTGAATATTGAAACTGCATTTTGATGTCTTTAGGTATTTGCTATAAATTATTACAGAAATGCAACTTTTACAGATTATTTGTTACAATTTTATAAAATATGTAATACATATTATTATTTGTTCAGTTAATACACGGAACTATGTAATCAAAGTTTTCAGAATCTACTACTCAATAGAATTTTAGACTCAATGAGCCATGAGAAGTACAATGAAATTGCAAAGCGAGGCTCTTATTTACTTTCGAGATATTTACTAAGTTCTGCAGGCTAACTTCCTACCTATATTTAACCAGCATTTTTTGCAGTGTTGATATAAATAAACAACATAATATAATTTTTTTAATTGTGAAACACAAAACAGAGCAATGTGAACTACCAAAACGTTTACATGAGTCTATATACACTATTGCACATATGGTATTTATAATATGCGTGTTAAGATGTGTTGTGCAATTAATAGATCAACGAAGAAACTACTTAATTATTTACATAAAACAAGTTCTCCATTCACTGCAGCATGCCATGAGAACCACAGATTGCATGTTTTATAATGTACACGATATATTTATTCCATGTCATTGATATCTGTTACATTCTTATTTCAGCATAACACCAAAGTTGCATCGTTGTAACATTTTAGTAAAATGGAGTTCAGAGTCAGAGAACCTAATTAAACCATACAATAATGAATTTAAATTTCAAAAAAAAATCTTCTTTGAACTAAAAGTTGTGTAAAATACAGGCGATTGTAATTGAAACGGATGTGTTTTCCAATCTTTCTCGAAAAATACTACTTTCATGCCTAGTACACATGCAATACCCACAGGTTGTATAATTTAGAAAACACATAATAAAGGCAATATTAATACTAGTCACAATTTCATAATTCGTTTTAACGTAAACAATTTTATTAGCCATTGTATCAACATAGCAATATTGTGCTATTAGAAATGTTAACATTTAGTTTCTATTTTAATAATCAATTAATTAATTAAAGAGATAATTTTTGGGGGGAAGAACAGCTTTGCTGAAAAGCCTGTTTAATTTCTACAAATACATAAAATATAAAATAACACTTTTCGTCAGGTACCTAACAAAAAAGAATGACGGCTGATTACAACCATCATATTACAAAAATGTGTATCCAAGTTTATTTAACCTGAAAATGATGCATTTAAATATTTCAAAAAGAAAAAGAGTCAGTAGTTGGCCAATCCCTTGATAATACTATTATAAACGAATAACTGCATACCATTTTTGGATTCTTAGAACAATTAATTATATAATCAAAAAATTTATACGTGGTCCGTGATTATTATTAGAGAGTAGTTTCATTGTTGCAGTAACAAAAATATTTCTGTGAAAACCACCAGACCACAAAAGATTTATATCCAACGAATCTTGTACTTCAATACAGCTTCAATCCTGATAACCGTTAGTAATTGAGAGGGCGTCCGAGTTATAACCCTAAAATATATAAACATGATTATCAAAAATTCTATACAGCGCAATTGAACTTCGCAAGTCGTTAATTAGTAATACATTTCATTTTACTGGATCAACGTTTTTTGTCAGCAGATGGAGTGCGTGAACGGGAGCGCGATCGGGAGCGCGATGAGCTTTTAGATTTACTAGCAGAAGCTGAGCGACTTCGAGTGCGACGACGAGACCGACTGCGTGATCGGGATCGATCACGTGACTCCGAGGCATCCTCCTTGACACGAATGTAACTACTCTCCCCCTAAAAACAAGAATTTCATATTTAGTCATAATTCCCAAATTTCGAAAGAGCAATGTCAGTAATTAAACAAATAGCCTCAATGGTAACAAAATATTCTTGATGCTTTTGTTAAGGTACGCAAAATGAAGCTGCCTTGTGTAGTTACACAATTAATATCCACTCCCAGACATAGAGTGACGAAGACGAATAACAAGAGACAACTTTTTGACTTTTTGTCATGAAAAATATTTAGTTGCCAACCAAGATTAAGATTTCAAAAATGTTACCTCATGTGATCTAAATCGTGTATCGTCCATTTTTCTAACAGCATATTTCATGTCATCCAGACGCACAAACTCCACAATGCCAGTTCCATCTTTAAAAGTGTCAGCAAAACAGATGTCTCCAGCATCTCGCATGTGATCCTTAAGATCTTGCCAACTGCCGCTCGGAGGAAGGCCTATTTTTTAAAAAACAAACCAGTATTATTATAAATACGTCTATAAAACATTGTTCACTTACTTAACTCAGATGCAAGGCTTTTTAATTTACAGTTTACTATAAGAAGACTTAAATATCGGAAATTCACAATTAGAATTTAAGCAATATTTCTGTAATGATAGCAGAAAATGTTTATATATACACACTACGACATAAATATTGCTTAAAACTATAGCATAAATAATTATTTAGCGTCCAATGTCCTACTCTTTCGGTAAAATCCGTTGCTGCAGGGGATTTACTGACAGAGAGACAATTGGAGGTTATAACAGGGGGAAGACCTGACCTTCCGTTTTCGGTTGCACCCAACGCTTGTTGGGACCGTGTCGGGATCCCTCCTTTCCTTTCCTATTCCTTGGGGGGGTCATGTAAAACTTTAGCCACATCATCCAACCACGACGCGTCGATCCCGATTGAAGTGATCGGCGAAGTGGTCCGGATGAATGACGGAAATCCTGTTTTTCATTTTACTTCTTATTCCTACTATATGACTTGAAAGTCTGTGGCAAAATCTACGTCAAAGCTTCCTTTCCTTTCCAAACTCCTTTCTTCGTGATCAAACTGTTCACGCAGTGAATAATTTTCATTTTTATCAATTCAATTAAGCGAATGTTTAATTTATTTTCACCATTCAATTTGGAAGCCTTAATTAGTTTGCTTATACTAAATAGCATATCAGCACAGCGATGGCATTTTTATAAATCTACTCTCAGGTCATGCACTAGCAAAATAAATAGAAGACGCGTACCAGTAACGAGGACTCGGTAGTTAGAACGCTGTTTCCGGACCCCACGCCCCCTCATATCGCCTCCTCGGCTGCTATTACCACCGAAGCCGCGGCCACTTCTCCCGCCACCTCCAGCACTTCGTTCTATGGTAAATTCCACGCGAAGCTTGTATCCGTCGAAGTCATATCCATCTCGTCTATCTACCGCATCTTCGGCATCCCTGTAAATAAAGAATAAAAATAAACGTTAAACGTAATCACTAAACAGCCTGGAAAAGTTATAATTATACAGTGCAAAGTTAATATCATATGATAATACGCAAGGCTAGTACACTATGTATTTATATTTCCAATGTACACGGATATTACATAAAAATGTCAATTTCCCAGAATTTTCAAATCTGGTAGACGGAGACTTTGGCCTCCATCTTCATTAACTTTCATTGTTTTAAATATTTTGATTTTGAAACACTTCCTTTCCACCTCACTCGCAATTTTTTTCCATCTGAACCTCTAGCTAGGAAACTCGGGCAGGTCAGGCAATAACATGGATTCTAGTCTAAAGACCTGGATAATATTCCTATAGATATTTTAGGGAAATCATTGCTATAACTAATAACTTACCGATGATCTTCAAATTCTACGAAAGCATAATGACCACTTTTGCTGCTTTTAATATCCACACTGGCAATTTTGCCATATTTGTAAAACAAATCGTCAACATCTTTACTCCTAACATCTGGTGGCAAGTTTCCAACGTAAATTCTGCGGGACCCGGACATGATTTGACACTTAATAAAGTAGTATCGCGATATTCTAGTATTCTTACAAGCAAGACGATGTCAAATAGTGACCTGAAAGGAAACAAAAAACAAGCGTTAAAACAAGGTAGGGTCAGCATTAGGCATCATACTAACTAATACATATTATGCAGTATGTTGTGTATGTATATCATAGATGGGCACGACCGTAGCCGGCCCGGCCCGGCCCGGCCCACACAGTGCGTTTTTTGGCAAAAAATTTTGCC
>JAQFYC010007412.1:0-10521 GCA_034694165.1 Tomocerus mixtus
TAAACGCAAATCGCGAAGCAAAATCTTCACTTCGCGAAGGAAAACTTCCTTTTCATGAAAGTATAAACTAAGCGTAACTATGATATAGAAAAACTACATGCATGCTTACTAGCTAAAGAGTTATAAAGCATCTTACAAAAGCTAGCTTATGTTTTGTAGGTAAGCCAGTCATTTTCTGTCGTACTCTTGCCTTGCAGAAATATTTTATGATATTTCTTCAATGAAAAACTAATATATGCAATAAAACTGCATCGCAACCTAAGCAATGCAAAGCACCTCTTTTTACAAAGCTTTTGTACTTTGTACCTGCCTGTGCTATTATGAAGATCTCCAAAGTAGCAAACCCCTCGTACACAGCATTATAATATGTATGAAAATGCATGCATACAAAATATTTGACTATAGTCTTTGCTTGACAATGCATTAACCATGTACATAACAATAACAGTTACTTATTACTACAATTAATAAATTCAGACAGGCCAGGCCATGCTGCAGTACAAATTATAACTTTGGTACTGTTGCTCTTTCATATTATAGCGTTTGTTAACCTAAAGCTAAATTCAATTCTTTCAAACACATTTGCCAATAGTGCAATATTACATTCATTTTAATTTAACATAGCCTTCCTATAAGACATTGGCAAAGACAATACGACAATAGAGTTCATCTTCCACGTACAGAGTACAGATACGCATGTTTGTAAGCATATAAGCAAATAAAAGTCGATGTGCATTTTATATAAAGTATGCTATTGTATTTTGATGTTAATGCAAGTCCGTGTTCCTGCATTGCATTGCATAGTTGCAATGATAAAGCTACAAGATAACACTAGAGGTATACTTATGTCAAAAAAGAAGATTCACTATATAGGTACATATATTACATTATGTTTTGTTGCTATCAGTAATAATCCGTAGTACTATTTGTCTTTATGTATCGCTACTACTACATTACATACTTACTGATCTGTACAGATGATGTGTTTCACTTCACACTGATTGAATGGACAACTCGATACATGAACAAGGCAAGACAAAAAGTACAATATCTAGTACCTAACTAGCAACATGCCATCACGCACCATTACATATACCTACAAACTCCACTACTGCATCTAATCTTGATCACTTAATACCTACAATGCAATGCAGTTTTATCATTCATATCATAGCATATCTCCTGCTAGTAAGGTAGATACGAATGCGAATACATAACATACTCTACTACCTATTGAATATCCAGCATTAAAACTAAATTCATTCGCAATTTAAAATATTTGTTTGTCAAAAGGAGCAAAAATCTGAAGCACTGGCCATATGTAATGCATCTATATAGCTAAACATATCATTTATAATGCTAAATATTATCTGAGAACCCTTTTTACATTTGTACAATAATGTACATATCTGCCTCTATTCAAAATTCATGCTAAGAGAGGAGAAACAAAACAGTTTGCCAAATAGCAAAGGAATCCTGCTCGTAAACCATCAAATCTAACTACAGATACGGCTATAGTCATTATACTACGTCTTATTATGAGACGAGCATTACATATTTCATCTTTCTGCTACGTACTTTACTCACGTACTATTATTTTACCTGTTCCAATTGAACATCTATCAAGTACGGACTACGACTACATCTACCTGTCCACATAACTAAAACAGAAGAATAATTTCAATTTATCAATGATTCTGTTTTGTACTGAAATGATAGATACAGAATAAGGAAGCATATCTAAGTAGTATATTATTTTATCATGGGAAATAGGAATACAGGTGCCTAAACATAATACCTGTACAGTATATAGTATAGTATAATATATAATTATTTATGTAAGCATAGCAAAGTGTTGCTATATATTTCTATTTTGAAGTAAAGCTACCTTTCATTGAAGGTACCTATACAGTATAGTATAGAAAATTTGCTTGTAATTAGGGTTTAAAGGTAATTAATTCATTTACATCTTTCAAAGGGCAAAGGAGACTAAATATAGAAGAAGTCTCCCTGTAAGTTCTACACATGCAACAAAAGCCGAACAACGAATATTTGGCCAGACATGAGCACTATAAGTCCTGCATTACATTCCATACAATTTGTAGTATGCAAAACATTTAGAGATATCATTCCAGAGCCTAATGTAATTCAGATAACATCTCTACCTATTTATTCCTTGGATAACAACGCACCTAGTGTTGTGTTTAGTAATATCAAGTCAACCTATTTGTAGATACGAATTTCGTTTGCATATAAATAAAAACACCATACCCATACACAACATATACAAATACAGACTACACTTACATTCTTCTGCTACTTATGCTTACATACTACGTACTACGTACATATATTTAGGAGCAGGTATAAAAATACGACGGCAAGGGCAAAGCCAATCGTCAGTTGCTAGTATCAGTCAGTTATGACAGGAGAAATAATTTTGTTTACAAATATTATGATAAATTAATCACTCCTGTCCAATTGAGAGCATGTAAATTCAAATGCAATGCAATAATTAAAATTATAGGTAATGTAAATACTTCCTGCTATAATTGCAACAATGCACAGTACATTACATTACCCGTCCTCAGATATACTAACAAGTATTTGTATTGTACCTGCAAACTGTAGTAATTCGAATTACCATTGTCAGACTTACTTTTGAAATTTCTATGCTATTTTAGAATAATAATATGTTAATAAACTCACATTGCATCTAGTCTAACCCGGATAAGAAACCAATAAATGTTTCCCCCTTAAAGACGAGTTAAATACATGTAATTAATTATATGCACATTTGTGTTGCACATAAGCATACGCAATTTCCCACATTGCTGGTGGAAATGCATGTTGAGACGATTATTGCATTTAGTAGGTAATAAACCACCAGCATTCATTTAAGCCAGATATAGCTGATAGTAATATCTGTACACATAATATAATATATACAAGTTTGAAAGTAGTGAGTACGTATGTATACCAAAGTGCAAAAGAAAAAGTCAAAGTCTGTTTGTCGCTCTGTTCATAAATGTGTGTAAATCTGCCTGATGATTTAGTTCCATGGCGAATTGCAGTGTTCTGCGTAGCATATCTGTATAGCAGCTTTAGAGCTGCAGCTACGCAATGGATACATTTATAATCATTGCTATTAACAGCTTTTGATTTTTTAAAGCATGAAGCTAAATACCAACTATTCTTACGTGTCATATAACCAAACCAGCTAGCAACACATGGTAATGGGTATTGACTCCCTATCCCTACAGATTCTATTCTCTCTCTAGAATTTAATAAGCGTTATATATGTTATGTGCTATATGGCAACAGCAACAACATACTATGCAACACTTAATTTCCTACGTACTGTACATTTATGGCATATTACACAATACAATAAAACTAGGAACAAGCATTACACTAGAAGTAAATGGTAAATGAAAAAAAGATTGCGTTACATTGCGTACATGCATATGATTTACTTACGTAAATACATAAATGATAAAGAATAAAGAGAGCTAAAGCTAATGTCTCTTCTCTACTAATACCTATATGCAACTATAATCTGTAGTTTTGGTTGGAGTGGAATGGAGTTCAGTTTAGCTATTTAATATTAGTTTTAGTAGTTTAGATGGACAGATAGAATATCATCTCATCACGAAATACAATTGCACATTTGCCGAATCTATAACAGAGATAAGGCATCCATACAGAAAAGATGTGACGACGACGACTTTAGTTACAGCATAGCACAACGTAGTACAATACAATGGGTACCTACTCCACTATTACTGAGAGACTGACAGTCTATGTACAAGTATAACTACAATAATCAAGCAAGGCACAGGGCAATGGCAAAGAGAAGGGTTGAATGTAATGTAATGCAATGTCTATGTGTTCTGGTGCAATCCACAACAGAGCAGACAGGACAGAAAAATGCTAACTAATGTAATGGCAATGGATGGCGGAACATAATATATGTATGATGATGGAAAGAATGAAATACTACAACAATAATGAATCAGAAGAGGAGAGAGATGGAATTGGTGGAATAAAATATTACATCTTTACATGCACTCCATATTATATTCATGAATGTCAGATTTTTCTGCTATTTAATTTGGAAACCAAAAATATTTAGTTACACAGACACAATGTGAAGTGTACTGCACTGCACTACAAATAACGGAAGCAGGCAATCCCATAACTAAAGCTTTCTTTAAAGCATTCTGAATCCTACTCGTACATAATAATTAGTAGGGTACAAGCAAAGGAGATGAGTCATAATAGTCATAAACAGGGATGCTGTTATTAAGGACCAGTAGATTCAAATGACTAGATGTCTACTACTGATGCATACGCATTCATTTTGCGTTAAGCACCTTTATTTATCAATTGAACGTAAGATTCGCTAGAATTTGGCTAAAAATCCAGTTGAATTATCAAAGGAAATAATTTCTAACTTAAATTATTGCTCAAGTCCACTAGGAAGACTATACGATTAATACTATACTTTCATGTCCCAGAGAATAAGCTTACTAAGATGCATTTCCCAAAGATATATTTCATGTAGCCAAATGTTTAATTTTATAGTGTACAAGTATTAAGGGACGAGAAGTCAGATTGCTATTGTTTTTACCCTTTTTGAAACAACGTAGCGTTAATTTCCTTATAAGAATTTAAACAGGTTCGGTTGTATAATTGTATAGGTATACGTATTATTTCGTTACATATACTACTTACGTTAGCTGCGTAAGTGTCCTACATACTGTTAGGTTAAATTGGAAGAAGTTTAAGTAAGTTTAACTGTAGAAATTATGACCCTTTAGTTTATACTAATATATAATAATCTATAATAGCTAAGAAAATATATTTTACACTAAAACTTTTCCGAATTCATTGTCTTAGCACCATATTGTGGGCAAGTAATCCATCTGTGAACATGGTTAGGTCGGCATATTATGTTTATCTCCCTTATCAATAGACACAGGCATTGGAAACTGGAAACTATAAACGCCCATTTGATATGTTCTTAAGGATTTTAAATGCAGTGTTATACAGACATGCAAGGACATGCAGACTTACATGCGTTTATTTAATTTACTTCCAGAACATCTTTAGATTTTTGTATAAAAGTTTGGCTACATATAATTTTGACTACCGAGATATTAATATTGGCCCTTATAACTTTCCCTGGCATAAGGAATAATAGGAAAAGCAATTCTGCTATATGTATGTGTAGAATTCAATCTTTTATACTTAAACGGTTTGAGATATTCCTAAAATTCCAGATGTTATACTTGTATTTGTGTAAAAACCTAATTTGCAATAAAATGCGAGATACAATGGTAATACGTACTGAACCGAGGTCGTTGCCGTTATCGTTTTAGGCAAAATTATAAGATAAAAATTTCATTGTCACGCTTTCATTAAGAAAAATTCCAAACTATGCAGACTGCAGACCATGCCGACTACTATTCCACATTAATAATTAGTTCGTTCGTTGATTACATGTTTACGTGTCTTTACTACTTATAACTATATTGCGACTTAATTTGTCATTTTGATGTACCAGCTTTGACTATTTTCATTTGGAACTTTTTGAATTCAAAGGCTTAATTGTAAATCATATTATTGGTATCCCATTAAATGTCTTCGGTTACTAAAAATCCCATGACTTCTGTACAGGTACTACACTATATAATATTTCTTCTTTTCACTTTTGTTAGTTAATTTGTCAGTACTGGAAATAGAATACTTATGCCGAAGCAATAAGGCAAAATATTGTACACATGAAATATGAAGTCTGATACTGTATGTATTAGAATAAGGTTCTTATTCCTAGACATTTGGAAACTTATCCGAATTATAAATCCATTGTTATCATGCTATCGCTATCCACTTAACAATTTGTTTACCAATACAAATACCTATCTGTATCTATGTATGTACACAGTATATCATGCACTATCATACATATGATTTCCTATTTTTAACGACTTTCTTACTGAGATAAGACAACTGTGTCGCTACAGTAAGAATTAAATTGGAATTTTGGTTGGCATTAACAGAATAATATATTGGAAACGTGTATTTACAATAGGGCGATGGGAAGCGCGTTAAAGGAAACAATCTAATTTACGAAGTAGAGAAAGCATATATAAATATTGTATATTTATATATGTATAAAAACAATATCTTTAAAATATATGTAGTAATGAATATATAATAAATTGAGTAGAATAAATTGAAAGGTAATACCACGTCATCGTCATCCTCATCCTCGCTGGTAGATCCCAGGAACAGAGGTGAATTGAAGGAGGAAGCAGAATTATTGGCAGGGCCAGGGGTTTGAGCGTTCGGCTCACAGTCAGGAGACTCTTCCCCGTCAGGATCTAGGTCTAACTCGAGAGGATTTTCTTGTTCGCCTTCATCCGGATCGCGGTCGTGATCACCAATGAGTTGGTCATCATCGTCATCATCCTCATCGTCGTCGATGTCTCCGTCCACTTCCAAGTCGATGCATCCATGAACTTGAAGTCCCAGAACTCCATCCTCCGTTTCAACATCAACCTCAAAGTCTACATCATCCTCATCGGGATCTTCTTCGCACTCGGCTTCGTCCACGTCATCGTCCTCTACCTCCAGAGGTATGGGAGGTACAGGGGAAGAGGATGGGGCAGGTGGAGGTTGCTGCTGAATAACAGCAGGGGAGGAGGATTGGCTTTGCTCTCTCACATCCTTCTGTTTTGTGGACGTTGAAGAACTCGGCGGGTTTTGGGCATGGTTATTATTATGAGAAGTGGTCGAGCTACTATTATTATTACTAGAATTAGTTGAATGAGGCACGGATTGATTTGACTTGTTTCGGCGACCTCCCCCTCGTGAACTATTCGAACTCTGTTGCTGATTTTGTTGGTGTTCGCCCGGCGCTCCCGCCCCTCCGGACACTTTCGAACTCATTCTCGACATAAATCCAATTGTATTGGCTCAATCTATACAAGCTGTGGGCATCAGATCAATAAAAACCATTTAGGTCCCTTTACAATCCAGATCTTAAACAAATATTTATAAATGAATGCAATTTAGCTTATAAGTAAAAAATTCGCTTGTTAAGCTTATAATTTTCGTAAAGGCTTTATTTGTTGTTTACTTGTTAGCTATATAGTTTGTTGTAGTTGTACTGACGGATGTCTCCTCAACAGAATTTCTATCGTCACAGGTTGCGTTTCTCTCCAATCTTGAATAAATGTATGTGGACAGTCACGGATGGAGGAATGGCTTAGCACTAATCATCAATTCAACAAATAATAATTAATCATTTGACATTTTAGAAAACTTGAAAAAGATCAACTGTAAACACAGTCCAGTTAATCCTTTATTTTAAGTGAATGGGCACGTTAGTAATTTAACTTATAATATCCAATATCCTCTTTTTGTGGTATGGCCTGATTTGATTGACTGAACAATGAATGAATGAACGTCCTGTAGTTGTATAGTTACTAATATAATGTAATTCTAATTGTGCATTACTTACAGTTTTACTAATGTTAATGTAGTATGTTGCCTCCTCACATCATCTAACTACCTAATCCAATCCAATCCACATAGAATACAATACAGTACACAAGAGATAGCCGTCGTAAGTTTCGTCGTGTGTGTGAGCCAAGCAAAGCAATGTAAGTGACCAACGTAAAACTTTTATTTCCACACACTATTTTTAATGGTCCTGTTGGTCAAAATTGTGGCCCTTGACTTAACGACTGTCCGAATTCTTCCTCTACTTAACTTTTAGTCTTTATATCCCGTAGAAACTCTAGATTTAGCTGATTCTTGTCTTTCTCTCGTGTTGTCAGCCATTCTTCTTACTTATAACTAAAGGTTCCTATCTATTTGGTATGTACCTATATAAGAACGAGCCGAGAGTACGAGTTTCCTTTACATACATTGCATTGCTTTAACTGTCTTCTTACTTCTATGTGTATAATTCTCTATAATATACATACAGGCCTGGTCTGGCCTGGCCTGGTCTGCCTTGCCTTCTCCAACATACAAGCAATAGTAGTGACTATGACTATTACACATTGCATTGCACAGAACACATACTAAATACAATATATGTAGGTACTTTACAAACCTATATACAAGACAGATATAACATAATATAATAAAATAATACTCTCATATCCTCACTTAAACTGCACTGGATTGGATTCTATAATATAATCTTGTATGTATGTTTGTATAATGATATATATTCCTATACACGCAGAGACATTACTTGACTTGACTATCCACATTAACTATCCTTAACTTAAACTTAACTCGCTTAACATCACATTTTACATATATGTTACGTGCATATGTATGTACCTACATTTACATCTAACGTAAGCTAATGTACATGTGTGTTAGCTTACTTCACAACATTTACATGCTGTGCATAGAGGATACTGGGCTAGGACTGCTTTATTATCTCTTCGCGTCTCTGTCTCGTTTAGTTAAAGCTTTACACTTACATTTCGTTTCATTTGCCTTAACATATCTATATACAACGTTCACATACAAGTTCGAGCTTAATAAACGTATATATACAAAACAGATACCTATATGTTTATGTATACATCAGAGATACTGATAGAAGAGATGCATCTATTTTACTTTACTTTACTTAACTCTCTAAATATGCATACACAGATCCTAACCGACATACAGACAGGCAGGACAGACTCTGAAACTGACTTGACTTGACTTAACTGATCAACTTGAATGTATGTATATACAAAATACACTATTTGCTATGTACTGCTGCTACTGCTACATACAAGATGTACTAAAATTCAAATTACATATAACCACAATAAGCAAAGCAACCCGTCACCGTGTATACCAGCCCATGCATAGCCAAAATCGACTATTATTGCAGCGTATGTATGTGTATTCATAATATTCATATATTCCCTTCTGTTTGTAGTGCAGTGGAGTTTGTATGTTATTTGAGTCTTTACTGAATGTATATGTACTGTACTATGTATCTAGCATTAGGAATTTGGAAAAGGAGCAGATACGTACGTACGTATGTATACGTAATGCTCTTTAGTAAGTTCTATGTGAATGTAGCTTATAGCCAGACTTTAGATTGGATAGTAAATGGATATGTCTATGTATACAATGCAATATGCAATGTGCTTAACAGACATGGCTTTACTTTACGTTTAGCTTGACTTTATGCGATTCATATATTTTACCATATCATATAACCTAGAGAACTAGCTGCTATTATTGCATTACTGTGTTGTAGTTGTATGTGTCTGTACGTATGCCGTTTCACAAATCGAAGGAACTCTTCAAATGTTACGTTACCCCATTTTGGGGGGTATCACCCAAAGGGTTTTTAATATCCTGAAAGCTGTATGTACACTGTGTCTATCAAACGATGAAGAAAAATGATAAATGCATAAAAGACTTTATAGCGTGACGTCCACAAACATTTAAAGTAGTAGTTTTAAGTAAAATCAACCTAGTTAGTCAAGTTTAAAAGAATAACATCTACCAGGCTTGGTGAATTTTTTAGTCATTTAGTCGCAAGGTTGAATTTAAATGTCACTTATATCACCTGTAAAACGATGTCTCAAATGCATACCTTTAGCTGTGCAGCTAAATAAGTAAGTACAGCTACGTAACATAGTTAGAACCACGTATAAGTGAATATTTTTATGGTATTAGTAAGTAGTTAGCATACACATGATAATATCGTATACAAGTTAAACCAAGTGGTAGGTGGCCTTACGCAATTTTAATAGTGATAGTAATAGAAAGACGGACATTTAATATACAGATATTTGAAATTGACTTTAAGGACGAGTTGATCGATTAAAGGTGTTAACCCCTATATTTCGGGTATTAATAGAAGCCCTGGGTTAAAAGAGCTGGGATTCAAAAGACGGTAAATTAATAAGATGGTAATGATGACTGATGATACATACGATGAGCGCAATAGAATATGAACCTAAAGTACCTATGTTAAGTACATAAAGGTACTCAATACTCAAGTTAAAGTACAAACCATTTGTATACAAATATCTTTAATTAATGTATGTTTACATTAAGCTAGGCTCTATCCAATATGAATTACAGTTATTTGCAGAAAGAATGAGAATGAATGAACTATTCAAAGCTTGGTTTGTACTTTAAAACGCATTCGCACCTCTCATATTTTGCAAATTTTGCATATATCATTGAATTGTAAAAACTATCTATGTAATTAAATCCTGACTAGTTATAGTGATTGTTCGTTCCTTAATCTGTACCAATGGTTAATATGAAGAACGCAGGAAACCATCATAATTAATTGTCTACAAAAATACTTTAAGACGAATAAGCCCTCGTCTCACTTACTGTATGTTAATTTATGTATAGTATACTTATGTTACTTTATGTAACAATTTTGTTAACTTAAGGAGGACTCAATGGTTAGAATATGAATCAGACGGACGCGCGCTTGATTCGCATCTGTTCATATTGAAC
>JAQFYC010007413.1:0-10520 GCA_034694165.1 Tomocerus mixtus
CCTTCGCCTGTTTGGACCTTCGCCAAAAAAATTCTTCGCCTGTTTGGACCTTCGCCTTCGCCTGATTGGTCGCACCCTCGTTTTTGTTTAGTCACAAATGTTTTAGCTGTGGAAACTTAACTTCTATCAGCCACTTATTAAGTAATAAAATTAATTTTGCTACATTATTTCATAACTCGGTAGGAGTATAGGTCCTTCCACATTTCCAATTCCATAAAATAAATAACCCAAAAAAATATTTTTTTCTGAAAACCCTATCTCCAAGAATCCAACTCATAATTCAATATTAAGACTACACCTGATTTATACTACAAGAAAGTGATGAAGTTATCACGGAGGGATAACTTCACTTTTGCCAGTTATAATTTATACGATTGTGGAAAAGAGAAGTTTTTCCCTTTTCGAGCTATTGAAATATTTCAATAATGTGAAAAGTCGAGATCTTCACTTCAACGTAAAAATAACTTCCTGAATCTTGTTACCATAAATCCAAAAGGGGAAAATGTTCCCTATAACTTCCTCATCACATCACTTTTTTGGAGTATAAACTAAGCGTTACCCAGTTACCCTTAGTTTATACTGAGGCCGGGAAGAAGCTTATAGCCAGTTAGGTTATACATTTTAGTTTAGACCAGTAAAAAATTGTCCATAGCTTGTAGCCTACCTCCGCAGAACAACTGACAACACAGACGTTCTGTCGTATTCTTATCTCGATATCATTTGGGAATCCAGCGTTGCATACTCGGGCGGGCTGAAAGGACGCAGATTCATTTTTTTCTAATTTATCTGTAATTTTCGCAGTACTTTTTTAAAAGAAGTACCTCCAAAACGAATTGCAACTATTCTTGTTTTTTTATGTTAAAGCTGTAAAACCGATTTTTCCAATGTCGATTTCTCTAGTTTGAACGAAGCCGCTTTGGAAAGTCCTAATGAAGTATCCGAATCGGAGCCCGAGAACAATGAGTTGATAACTGCTCCCCCCGTGGAAAATATTATCACACAAAGTGTTCAGCACCAACAACCTCTTGGCCACATTAATTTGTTCCCTGTACGCCGTACTCTTCGGACCCGAACTCCAGCCATCCCTGTGGACACGGCCATTCCGCCAAGTAGAAGTAACCGCAGGGGATCCAAGAAACTTCGTAGATATGAAAATCGTAAGTTATCGCTAGAAATAAAGAAAAGTATCCATGTATCCTCTAATTCTCTATCCTGAAATAAATAGAAAAACAAGACTCAAGATTAATTGTGGCAAACTCAAGATTAATTTGACTATAGGGTTTGTATATAAATAAGCCATTTTTAAATGTTAAATAATTGCAGAGATCCAATTGGTTCGGGAGAATTGCGACGAGAATGAATTTGGCGAAGTATCCATTGACGATTTCCTTCCTTCGGGCCGTGCGACCCGAACATTCACTCGATTGTTGCAAGACGCCGACAAAGAATTGTGGAACAACTTTCTGAATCCTATAGAAGACTCTTCTCAAATTTCGGATGTCGGATGTTCTAGAGGGTCCAGTAATAATGCTGAGAGCAGCATTAGTAATGGAAGATCCTTTATCCAGGATCCGGAAGAAGCATTCAACGGCTTGTGTCGCAAGTTGAGGAATTTACTGAAGAAAAGGCATTTCCCTCTGGTACTTTCAAATTCAAGGCTTTTTATTCATTTTTGTAAAGATTAAAGATACGAAAATCGTTTTGATAATGAAAGTGAAAATGTAGGGAGTTGTGGAAATGCTGGAAGAAACTTTATTGGAGTTCTTTGAGAGTCGGCCGAATGCCACTTTCGAATCATCGCCGTTAGATGCCTTTAGACGAGGAATTCTACACGCCCTGAGTCAATACAATAATCTACGCTCACACAGTAACTAACTCCTTTTCACTAAATACTCATTTTATTATACTTACTCGAAGGCTTATATTTATTGGGACCTAAATAATACTTATGTAGTGTATCTCAAGGAGTCTCGCATCAACAAGTGCGCATTTTCCCTAAACTTTTACTTAAAAATCCTAAAAATGGTTCAATGTAACTTTATTTATAATGAAAATTGTAACATTTTTAGGACTCTCATTTAAACGTTTAAGGGTAAGTAAAGTGCTTTCGAGGCGGTCATCATTTTTGAGGTGAATTTATCAATTCAGCTTAGTAATTAATATTTTGAGGTAAAGTAAGTATTTTTAAGGTCAAATTAAAAATTAAATGTAAGCCTTTTACTAATGCGTAATTAATGCATGTTTAATTCTAAATACATATAGAGAAGTATACCGTTATTTTGTTCACTGATTTTTACATTGATTTGTCACGAAGACAGTACTCAGTTTACGCATATTTGAACAAAATTGCATAACAGTTACAGTTTACTTGCTTATCTAGTTTCTTGAGGTATGTCATTTACTAGAAATGTCACAAAATGTAGCGTTTACGGTTATGGAATATAAGGAAGAATAGGAAGATAATCCAGATCTAATAATAGCCTACTGCGAGTATGCAGTAAGATAGCAGCATTTTTGCACGATGGATGAGTAGCGAATATGGTATGTTTGACAATAAAGTACATAAAACTACCAATTACGAAGAAGCACGGCAAAAAATTCGACAATATGACATGTGAAATAATTATTTCATACAACAGAATTGGCCAATGGAGATGTTTGATACATTTCTACTGCATTAAAAATCACTAAATAGTAATATGTTTTGGTGTGTTGTTTTAATTTTAGCCGACAACACGTTCAACATTAAAACTGTATTATTTCTTTCAATTTCCAGGCGTGAAGTGCAGTACCCACGACAGACACAAGCAAGTTGTAGTACACAACCACAATTTCGAGTTTTCTCCTCCATCCGTCCGTCTCGTACACTATTTGGAACACAAATACCATTCTCGGGAAAGTCATCTTACCTAAAATTGCTTCCCTTAATAATATTGTAGCATAATTGTCTGCTATTGACAAATAGCTGAAAATTCGGGCTGATCACGATTTATCACGATTATTTTTATTATTATATTACATTTAGGTGAAGAGCTAACAACAAAACAACAAACACTAGTTGTACATACTTAACAATTCCCATACACATCACAATAATGTTCATTGGATTTAATTGGATTACTTTAGAATATGGAAACTGGTTTCGTGGTTTCTAAAAAATAGTATAATAAGTAGTTTAGCGCATTTAGCGTGTAGGCGATAGGTAGCATTAACCCTTTCCTCGTCCCTTTACGGTTCTACTTATTTGAATTCTGTTGCCGGTGTTTTATAGAAGGATAAATTCTACTTAATTCATTCAACTATATAAGTCTATATATTAATTTATGTAGATATATTTATGTAGTTTTTACCTAAGTATTAGTTGTACTCCTCTTTCAATATGCAATATACAGGGGTGACTACTTAGCAGATTATCACCCGCCTATCCAATGAAAAATTCACCATTAACTAGTCATTCCACATAGATTACCATTTGTTATAGTAAATGCTAATCACAAAAATAGTCCCCATTGCAACGAGCTACAACTATATGCATGCATACTTGGTAGAAGATCCATGACGGTTGTGCTGCCGCTGTTGAGAAAGAGGTGCAATGCCCTCCATTACTTATTCCAAATGCGCTCTGTGTCTCAAAGCCTGAGTTTATGAAGCATATTATTAATAGACCGTTGTCAACGAATGTATTAACAAAGAACATGTACTTCCTATAGTTGAATGTACAGGTTTTCCATGATGTGGAAAATATATGAACTATAATTGATATCACAGAAATATATGTTCCACATAATGCAGTCCGTTTAGGGTCAAATCACACTTACCCCAATAAGTTGGGGCATTGTGAGAAAGTAAAATTTATTCTTGCATTGAAATCCGTTAACACAATTTAAAAAGGTTGAACCGTTTAAAAGCTACAATATGTATAAAAAGTCTTAAGTCCCCCATTCTCATGTGGTCCAAATATTGGTTCTGGTATGATCATTGATAATCATTGTGATCATTTTGATAATCGTTGACAGACAGACAGACACTCCTTTAGCGTAAAGGAGACACGCTACTTAATAATAAAAAATGAAGAATCGACATAATGAACGAAACAAATCAATCCAGGAATTACCTAGTACATCCGTACAATTCTCCAGCGATTCTCCAGTATGTCCCTATAATTATCCAGGAATTATCTAGTATGTCCCAACAATCCTCCAGGAATTATCTAGTATATGTCCCAATCCCAACAATCCTCCAGGAATTATCTAGTATGTCCGTACAATCCTCCAGCAATTCTCTAGTATGTCTGTACAATCCTCCAGCAATTCTCTAGTATGTCCGTACAATCCTCCAGCAATTCTCTAGTATGTCCCAATAGTCCTCCAGGAATTACTTTGTACGTCTTCTCAACACAATCAGAGTCTCATTGAGTTTAGAGCAGGTGAATAGAATTCATGCCTCTTACCCTACCATTGCAAACATTAGGGAAACCACGTTTGTACCGATGGGTATTAGTACGGACGGTGTTTACTGGCACAGCCGCCCCCTCATAGCATTTCATAAAACTCCATATTTTGGCTAAAATGGCAAAAATAGGCAAAGTTTTTTTAATTAGCCAATGACCTGGATCATTAACCTTGTCATTCGTGCCACCCATGTTTGGGAAGTGTCAAGAAGTCAAAAGTTAGCACTCAAATACATTGAAAGTGAACTGTCGTTGTAGTGATTCAATGTTGCCTTCGTGCACATGTAGCTTGAACGGTAGTGCGGCTCTACTCTATAGTAGGCTGCACTCACTCTCCTATTAAAACACAATACAAGGTCTACCACATTTAAATGTCGGATTCTTAGTGTTTTATGTACAATTATGCCAATTTTTAATTAATATCAATAAATTAGTGTAAACATTGTGAACATTACAAAGTCAATATTAGGAACATCCCCGTTTTTTAACAATGACGCATCTATTTGAATGAGCGCGTATACGACTTTGTGGGACACTTAATGCCTGAGTTATCATTTTTCATTTGACAAAAAATGCTCACTTTTGGAAGTATTACCATAGCCGATATACATACCTAGTAGTCATTGTTCATAGGCAAAATCTGCAAAGAAAGTTGTGGACACTCTTTGTCTTGTTAGCAATTTATCCGACAGGATCGCGTGGATTGTAATTAGCTGGAATAACACCAGGAATGTAGGGAAGGAGTGGTATTGGCTTCGTAATGTCAGTCTTTCTGTATTCAAAATAACGTTTAACGAATACGACGGAATTCAAGTTGGCATACATGTTCATTGATATCATAGCTCGAACGGTGACCGATACTTACCGACTCTACGAGCTTACCGCCAGCGGAACTTATCGGCCGACGGGAATTACAGACTGTGCAATGGCAACCACATTTGGAGTATAGCCACTTTTTTGAAAAATAATCAATGAGATATGATTGTTTTTAATTAGATTAGGTTAGTTTAAAATTCATAAAACGACTAATTCCCTGGAAATACAAATTCAGTCAATCTGAAAGAGAGGCTATTAAGTCTTTCAGCCGGTAAGATCTACAGTCGGTGAAGTCCGCCAGCCGGTCATTCCATTGCATCAGCTCGAACCAGTTCGAAAATGGGGTCAATCGGTCAACGGGTCACTTTGTTAGGTTAATTTGAAATATACATGGATGATAGGGAAAGCCACGTTTGATTTTGATTTTAACATTTGGGCAATGTGAGATTTGACCAAAAATGGACGATGGCGAATAATTGGGGCGCTGTGAGTGATTCCAATGCAAGTTACTTTCTCACAGTCCCCAACGTATTGAGGCTCCGCTGGTCATTTGTAGTGGTTATGGTTACTATACCAGTGTATATAGTTGATTTACGTGTCAACTGAGTTTCTGTTTTTGTCACTTCTTCCCCTGATATCGATCGCCATTTAAAACTGGGATTAGTCTCTGCGCGGATGACTCGCTGAGCACTTAAAGGTAAACAGGGCCATTAAATGCCCGTCTAATCGACGATTAATGGAACATTCCACTTGTAGTACCATCAGATATTCATACTCCAACTACACACATTCCAATTTGCAGTAACTTAAACTTATAGTTTAGCTTAGGTACACTTTACCACTATCAGAATCAGAGAGTGCACAATATAAAGAATTGATTAGGGTACTTTGTGTGCAAGATAAAAATAAAAATTGAGCAGGGTACCCACAAGGAAAGGTCGAGACATGTCCCCTGAGCATGGAAATGACATTATTCGTCCTAAACTAAGTGAGTCATGCTGATTTCGTATCTGTGATCCATATTCTGCACAAGCGAAAACTTTTTGAGATATGGAACTTCAAACTCTGGAGACTTGCATGCGTTATTATGTGCTATTCCTGGAAAAATGAATAATAAGTTAGTAGCAAGGACAAAAAAAGTGAAAAATTTGAGGCCACATAGCATTGCAAAAAGCTTTTCGTTTTTATCAGTGGTTTTTCATTATGAGAGATTGAAATCCTCGCCTATATAGGTCTTATCAACCCGATTTTTTGTGGAGGCGCCCCAGTCCGTATTTATCTACGCTGAACAATTAAGATGGCTTTAAATGACCGTTGGCACTGGAAGACGCTCACCTCCTATTGTGGAGAAAATTGGGCCACCCCTTTATCTTTGACCTTTCACTTTTGTAGTATTTATTCCCATTAAATACCTCGCAATACCTAACAATGCATAAGCTCCTACTCCAAAAAATCGTAATTCCATAGCATAGTGATAGTGCATTGCATAGTGAGATGATGATGTACTACTGCACGGTACTGTATTGTACTACACACAATACATAAAACAAACTCTACAAAGATAAAGTCTATTTGTCCAGACACTCCTGATCCTGTCCGTATTTTCAACGCAGAACAACGTACGATACCTTAAACTGGCCGTTGGGGTTGGAGTATTGTACGGATATAGTGCTGGACAATCATTATGGCATACTCCTGGACAATTATTGAGACACCTGGACAATTATTATGACATACTCCTGGACAATTACTGAGACATCTGGAGAATTATCCTGGAGTTGCTTAGAAGTAATTACTTCTAAGCACTTCTAAGTAAGAAGTTTACTACTTTAGGGAGCAAAATAAATGGCTATTGGGTGAAGATGAAATAAGACTTATTGCAGGTTCATATTGCATACAAATATGTATAAATGTATTTCCTGGTCCCTGTAACGTTAAGTGTCACGTAACAGCAGAGTAAATATCATCGTGCGATCAGGAATCGCATAAATTCGTGCCACTATCCATTTCAGTATATATATTATGCATGCGACTTACGATTAGTGATGGTGACCTGACTTTCGTGATGCCATTTTCCAGTAGTATTGTAACTAAGGCCACGGTGACCGTACATATTTGCAATCATGCAACATTACACTCACTCGGATGGGGGGGGGGTGATTTTGATATTTTGATTACCCCATATTCAACTTCACATACACAAGCAAAAACTAATCCAGTCTACTCTAATGCATTGAAAACAACTTAGATACGTATATGGTACAAAACAAAACATTTTTGTAAAAGGCCGATACGTGTTTAAGAATGGTGAGAACAACGGAATAAGGTACCTCGCATATAAAGAAAGTGTGCTGTAAGTAATCGCTCGATTGGTTGTATTTTGTACCATTATTATCTAGGATAAATCATTCTATTCCATTCCAGCGCTCCAGTTAACCGGAACTAAGAGGAATATATACGATAAACCGTAGAAAGAAACCGTGGTATTTGTGTTCTTACAGACGGGTATTATCAAACACTTTTTAAATTAGAATAATAAGATTTAAATCATGTGTTACCTAAGTTAGTCCGATTTAGGTAACATTGATTGGTATATTTCATATATTATGGAGATTTGTTTTTATAGCCGGGTTTGATTTTATATAATATCTTTTATTCGAGACAATACAGAATTTTTTAAAACCAGGTCACATTTTGCATTCCTTAATTTTATTTCCTTTATAATTGAAGCAATACAGTATTAATTCACTTATAACACTTTTAATAGAAGTTGTACATAGTCGCATTGTCCTACATTGATCACTGCTCTTATAACTGGGTCTTATATATGGCGGCCATTCAATTGGTAATTTGTTTTAGATTATATAAGAAAAATTGTCAAAATCATTTTTGGTGCACAATTCTATTGCACAATAGATGATTTCGCCTGTACCGCAATAGGTCTGAATATAGATGGGCACACAAATTAGTGGCCGAAAAATAAATCTGATTTTGGGCCGGCCAAATGCTGGCCGCTAATTTGCCCATCTATAGTCCATCCTATTGCGGTACAGGCGAAATCATCTATTACGTACAGAGAAACAAAAATCCTCAATTGGCTATTATTAAGAGTTTATTTTTATATTTCATTTATAAAAGTCGTGTATGGTAGGGCCAGATATTTTGTATATTGTTTTTGTTAAGGTGGTGCGGTGTGACCAGAGTAGTATAATGATGAGGTGAATGGGGATTGTAGTTTGCGAGGTGGGATTGAGATTAGACGATGTCGTAAAAGTCCGAGTCTTTTTTATCGTCAGCGAATTTGTAGTGATAGGAAGTGCATTGCATTGAGTGAGCGGAGTGAGCAAAGAAGTTTCTGTCTGAGAGATGGACGCCTGGGACATTGTAGATGTCCACCAAGTATGCCTTCACGAATCTCTCCCCAATCACCCGGAAAACGAATTTGAGGATGCAGACGGCGATACCAGAACTGAACATGACGATTTGGTCCGACGTCGCCCCCGGCCGAATTAAATTGAACACTAAAATGAAACATTCGATCCCAAGAAGAATCATCAAGAAGTGAGATGTGCACACCCAAACTTGATTCTTAACACACGCATTCTCGATTTTCTCCATCTAAATAAAAAAATATACAAAACAGAAGCTGCATATTAAATAATAAACTGTGGTAATTCAATGTAGTGGTAATTTATTTATTTACATCGATAGCCACCTATACAAGAACCTTAAACCGTAAAGAACCGTTGACTACTATTTAAAGATTGATTCTTTAATACGTGGTCATATGAAAAAAATGTATTAAAGGGTTCGATTTTTGAGTAGCAGTTAAACACAGGCTGGTACCTAAATACACACGACTATACCCAGATTTAATTGCTGGAATGGAAACACGGCTTTCCCCAACTCTTCTTCACCTTTCACCAACTTTCCCCGACCGTAATCTTCATCTTTCTCCAACTTTCTCCAGTGTTTTGGACTGCTCCTGCTTGAATTACAAATCATGAGATTAGCAGGAAGACGAAGATTACGCCCGGGGAAAGTTGGGGAAAGTCAAAGCGTCGTTATAGTCGTGTTTATTTTGGTAATACCAGCCTATGTTTAACTGCTACTCAAAAATCGAACTCTGTGACACATTTTTCATATGACCACCTACTCAATCATACTGTAGGGATAATATTCAGGGGACCTATTACTCAATTCTGAATACAGAATTCAATTGAATAAAAATAGGATGTGGACTCATACATACACAGCTCGAACGTCAAGGTATTATAATTTAGTGTACCACTACATATTTAATAAAAATTAATACTAGTCCGTCCCTCACAAACAGTTGCCTCATTGAGCGAGCACATATTCTGAATTACTGCGGTCAGATAACACCAAGAATAGGCTACACATTAGTTAAGGCGTGCTTGTGCTCTACGAAGACACTGCGCCAAATAATAAAAAACATTTTTTCTAGAAGGTTGCATTGTCTTCGGAATTTTAAAATAACGGCCACATGTACTCTAATTTATTTAATGAAAAATAAAAATCGAGCACTTTAGTGTAATTTTTTAACACGGTAAGTATAAGATAAAACAGACTAATAATTAGCTAGTATCTTCTAAATGTGACAAGATGTGCAAAATCTTAAAACAATGCCTTCGAGGGATTTTAACGCTCTTTCAAAAAATTTGTTGCATCACTGAAAAAATGTTCAAACTTAAAAAATCCCACTAACTTGTCACACGCGTTTCATGTAACCTCTTGTGATTTTTACACCTGAAACCTTCCCATCGTAAAGCCAACTGTAAACCCTCCAGAAGATAATTTTGTGACCACGAGAAATGACGGTAATTCTGACTTTTGTCGGAAAATTCGTATTAGACCCATTAGACTGAATGAAAAAATATTATCGCCAAGTGGGCTATTTTAAATTTCGTTTTTGTAGGAGGTTATGAAAAATATTATATTTGCGAACTATCTATTAATCAGATATTCTAACTAACCATTTATGAAGAAATTTTGCTCCAAAATGACGCTTTCAATTATGTTCCATAGAATATGTATGGCATATTTGCAATGTTTCACTTTCCCTCTGTTAGTTATTGATAATCATTGTGATAATCATTGATAATCATTGTGACAATCATTGATAATCATTGTGATAATCATTGTGATAATCATTGTGATAATCATTGTGATAATCATTGTGATAATCATTGATAATCATTGTGATAATCATTGATAATCATTGTGATAATCA
>JAQFYC010007414.1:0-10518 GCA_034694165.1 Tomocerus mixtus
AAAAGTAGAGGCCATTCATAATGAATGGTCATACAAAGGAAAAACTCAAATGAAATCAAAATTTCCGCACGTTCAATCAAGCGCGCGTCCGTCTGATTCATATTCTAACCATTGAGTCCTCCTTAAGGATAGGAACGAAAGGAAGAAGCTAGAAGGAACTTCACTTTTACCTTTGCGTATGTTGTAGTCTAAAAAGTTGATATCCCGAATCCCGACAATATCGATACTGCATTATATTATTATGCTATACCGCTATACGGATTTGTAAAGTTTAATATGTAAAGTTTTTGGAAAATGGTACCTGGGACTCTGGGACTGGGACCAACTAACAACTAAGCAGTTGTCCAGGTTGGGGTATAGCAAAGCGGGCATTTAAGAGATTATTGGGCAATTATTATACAAAAAAGTAGTCTAGCAGCTACCCAAATGAACTTTCTCGAATTCTGTGTATCAAAATTGATCAGAAAACAGTTCGCTGGTTTCAGTTAAAATTTTCCAAAAACTTAACATTCATTAGAAAATTTTGATACTGCCCGGGATGTCAGCTTAGACTACAACATATAGTTAGAGTTAGAGTACATACCTAAAACCTAAGTTACTCTACTATCATAGTATAGCAAGCAAATAGGCTATACATAGCTATGTATAGCCCAATGATATCCCATATTATTCGCATACAAAGCGTATGCGTAGACACAATATACCTATACCATACCTACTTATATTGCAAATAATATAAGTCAAACTCTAAAATATGCATATCTTGCCAACTACTATAATATCTGCATAATATTGTGCATATACTGTGCATTCATACTGTATCGGCAATATTAACCGACCGAGTACCTTAATTACCAGAGTAAAAGATATGATTTAATACGTCCACCGGTACACCTTACGTACACCGGACTTTTGGTTAACCCGGTATTCGGTTGAGTGTGTGTGGTGAGTCGTGAGTGTATATAGAGAAGTGCTCCCCGAACTAGAGCAAATCATAATAATAGGAAGACAAAGACAGAACACAGAACAGCTTTAGGTATAAGCGCAGTGCTGCGCTCTGCGCTTCTCTCTATTCTTCTGAATTTGTGAGTGACAAAGCCTATAATTACCTACCCAGTTAGTTTAGTTGTGGTTTAGTTTAGCAGTACTGTATGTTCGTTTGTTCCCTGCGAATTTAATCCATTCTATTATTGTATGTATACTTTGTCATTTGTATACCCACTACCCACACAAACACATTTATGTTTATGTAATGTACTAAACTGAATGCTCTACAAAATTACTTATACCAAATATTTCTACTTTTAGTCTAGTCTACAGTCTACACTCACTCCCATTCATTTTGCTGTTTGTGCATTAGAAATCCCAAACTATAGTCAAACTTCTTAACGCAGCTAAACGTGAGCTTACCTACTATTTCTATCCAATACATACATGCAAAATGCAAATTGAAGAAAGTGAGACAGACGGACGGAACTTCAGTAATTCACGCATTCATATTGTCCATCCATCCATGATACCATTAACTTTATTACATTGTTCATTTATGTCATAGTCATAGTTTATGATAGATAATAGACAATAGATAGCGAATATCTGCACTTATCACCGTTCTAGTTCTGAATATCTGATGCATCCACATCTTACTACTAATTATTAGGGTTATGCAGATGCAGGTTCCCTTCTATTATCCGTCTTCCATAATATGGCAAAAATAAATGAACACGTTTAATTTTACCAGCAACGATATTAACCTGGATCAAATTTTCTTGGAGCATTCTGATAAAGAATAATTAGCGGATTAGATAGATATCACTAATCGGTACTACTGACTGCCTACATAATTATGACTTACCACTGAAATAATATTTCTACGACCACAGGCAACATACCAGTTGTGTGTATGCACTATGCACATTTTATACACACATATATTTTAAGGATGAGGAACTGCAGTTTTGTGTTAGAGCAAACAATTGTAATCAGGATCGGCGTAATTTAGATAGCAATTTGATAAATGATAGGCTTAAGATTACTGGTGTGCAATCGAATCAACTCTGACGAATTACATATTTGCAAGCGAATGTATTTGTATCAATTTTTACTAAAACTTCTAAAAACTCTCCATTATTAC
The DNA here is from genome assembly GCA_034694165.1 of Tomocerus mixtus. Taxonomy (NCBI): domain Eukaryota; kingdom Metazoa; phylum Arthropoda; class Collembola; order Entomobryomorpha; family Tomoceridae; genus Tomocerus; species Tomocerus mixtus. Next base: position 2,135 of record JAQFYC010007414.1, read on the forward strand.
ACATGCTGGGTCGGAAAATTCACCAAAATATATAAAAATCGCATGATGGTTTACGGTTTATGTATATTTTGTGAATACTCTAGTATATAGTATATTATTGAATTTCTTTTAATAATATACATGATACAAATGAAAGGGAAATTAACAGCATTTTACCGAAGGACATGGTGCACAAAATATAGAAGTAGTTAAATATATTTTTGTATCTTTAAAATCGTAATGGAGTTAATGGACGAACATTGACAACATACTAAGCATAAGCAGTAATGCAGAATGCAGTAGTGTTTGCGTTTGCAGATAAGATAAGACTCACACTTTATATGCCATTATTGTAAGCTTAAATATTTTTCAGGATATATACGCTGCGTGAATATTGTAAAATTCCATTCGACACACAGGACATTTTCTACTAACTAAGAGACAACAATCAGCACAGATACAAACATGACCACATGGAATTAAGATCACCTCACGAGGATTTCCTAAACAAATAATGCAGATCTGGCTGTCATGAAGTCCGTCAATAGGGTTTGTAGTAGTCCTTTCGGCAGCCACCGAGCGATGAACTCTCTGCATTTTATACTTTGACCACCACTTGGCACATAGGAATGCAGCTGAAACAGTAAATATTAACATTGATCCTTGAAAAAGTATCCAACTTGCAGCTGCGGAGCTTGAATAGCTTGATTTCAGTTCTGAAAGTTAAATTAGCATTCATTCATGAACATTCGTATTTATGTTTTGATAAAATAATGCATATACTATTTATGCAAATTGTAAATGTAGTGTAGTTGTACATACGTGTTGCTGTTTTCATGGTAAGAATGAAAGGAGTTTCCGGACTGCTGGGATTAGAGATACGCAATTGCCCATTGTCCATTTTGGATAACTCTCCAAAGATTGTAATGATGGAACCAACGGGAAGAATTTTCTCTTCTTGGTATGTAGCAATTGAATATCTGTCTGTTAAATAGCCAACAATAAGCTTAATTAAAGAGAAATCTTGAGGTTTCATCATTTCCTGCTTCACATTCACCAAAACATGCTGCATTTCTCCAAAAGTTCCAACATTATCCACGACAAGAATATCTGCAGGATTTGGTACACCGTCTGCTTGAGTATTATATTGACTTGGGCTTGTCAAGCCAAAGGGTATGAAATCAAGTCCAGATTGCACTTTTCTCGAACCATCAGCCCTGCAAAGCAAACACACTGACAATTTCACAACAATCGCATAAAGTATAAATGGCTAATACTTAATATAATAATATAATAACTATTAACTAGTAGCTAACTATTTTTAGCATTACATATTTCAGTGCATGGCACCCGTAATCATAAAGCAACACGTACACGCAATTGGCATTATTATCATATGCTTTTAAATAGTAACTGTAAGTAAAAGTAAATTAGCAACAGTTGTAATTTTCAATTTACCAAACGCTTGCCAATTTATAAACAGAATGCTCCACTGTATTTTTTGTCTGGATGACTGCATCCATATTTGAAGAATTTGTAATTGATTGACCAGGGTTTAAGGCAACAACTCTTCCTCTTACAGCAGCATAAAATAGATGACCTGGTTGCAGGTGATCCTTATTTTTTCCAATTATGGCCTTTGTTAATTGCTTTCCTGCTGTAAATTCACGAGCCGACTAAAAGAGGAATTACAAACAGTATTCCAAAATTACAAAAATGCTTTAATAACGGGTAGGTAAATAATATAGATAGTTTTGACAATTATGAAATAGGTAGTGTCACAAACGCTTTTAATTAGTGATGAATATATAAAAAGCTTTGGTGGTGTAATGAAAATATTAATAATTACCTTCTTAATACCAAATATCTATTATAAATATTAATATAGCTACATATTTCAACTACTTTTACAGCTAAATCTGACTCTTAGTTTAGGGTAGCGGTAGTATTTTTAAAAGTAATAATCCCCTTTATGGGGAGGGATCCATACCATAATGTATTCAGCTGCGTCCTTAGCCATAGAATATATTCCATATGATATTCCCATGAAAAGAGTGGCGGCTCCTACCATAATTTCCTCTCGATTTTTATCAAAAAGATCCATAATTAACTGTTACTAACTGTTGTTAACTCTTACTAACTGGAGCTCAGCAGACAGGTAGAGGTAGTTATTGTGTTGATATTTTGATGTTGACAATTACTTGAGGGCAAGATGCATCCACATTTCCAGATTCGCAGTTTACGCAATCCAATCCAAAAGATATGTATTTTTATTGTGTTAACTTTGGCCAATGGTCAGGTAATCATACAAGCACTTTATAAAGTAAGTAATGATGAATAAAATTAATTATGCCAATAGCTTCCTCTAGTGATAACTGACTGAAGGTCGAATATTATTGTCCCTTAATGAACTTTTAAATATGACGTAACAATAGTTAGTACCAGTACAATGCGCCATATTTCTTTACATAATGTTTATTTGAATTTTGCTTTGTTCGAATTATAGAGCGGGAAAGCACTTTCGTTTACGTCTCGTGTAAAACCGTTCTATGTCATTTCACGATACGATCAAGCCCAAGCATCCTATTATGATTATAAAGTCGTCTCTTTAATTGGGATTGGAGAGGGGCGCCCCAAAAATTAAAGGATTAAACTGAACTGGAGTAGAAACCATCGTAGGATAATAAAAACCTGATTGAAAACCTTCGGATTGAATGCAAGTATATATAGTATAGAATAGAATACGTGCACTATGTACCTATATACACAATTAGAATTATTTATTGTTTCTCCAAAATAGTGTTGAGTTGTTCCGTTTTCCATACAAAGAAATGTTAAGAATGCACATTTACTTAACTCTAACTAATTATGCTACTATTTGATTAGGAACTCCCGGAACCGATTTTACATGTCTCTGCATCTACATTTACATAACATTAGATACTAACAAGTACATCGTTTTGAGCCTATTTATAACAAGCATAGTGAATAAAATATAGTTTGTTTCTTTCCCTTTTACGACATTCATTTTGTATCAGTAATTCGATGCAGGTAGGGAGTGTTCATCAAATAAATACGGAGCATTATTCAGACCTGCATGCTCCATTTTGCCATAATTGAAATCCTTATTACTGCCATCGGTTTGCATTACTTCCTACAAGATAGAATAATCAGTTTCAGTTTACCGAAGCAAAAAGTAAAAAGTTCAACTATCAAAGTGAATTTCCTTCCTATTATAGTCAGCAGACTAGCAGAGTGTAGTTTTTCAAGAGACAACATACCATAAGCCAAGGGTGTTCCAGAACATCCCTAGCACAGCATCTTTTTGTAGAATCCTTTTCAATCATTCTATTGATAATATCTTTAGCAAAAATAGATACGTCGGCCCACTCATTTGCGAAATACTGTACTTCTGCGTTTTTAATGATGACATAAAGATCTTCCATGGAGTCATTGTCACTGCAGAAAGGGGGATAGCCGCAGAGAAGGATGTACAAAATAACTCCTAAAGCCCAAATGTCTACTTTTGTGCCGTAACCGATATCCATTATTATTTCTGGGGCAATATAAGTCGGAGTTCCGCATATCACATTCAAAGGTACAGAATCGACGAAAGTTGCTAACCCAAAATCAGTCAACTTCAAGCGCATTCTCTTCTTTTCATCAACATACACCTGTAATAAGTATGCATACAATAATAATATAATATACAACACAAAATACCATGTATCTAGTAAAATTCAAAAGCCTAATTGTGAATTGAGTTTCAAATATAATTATAATATTATAATATAATTTTAATACTAACCAAAAGATTTTCGGGTTTGATATCTCGATGAACGATGGCTTTCGAATGCAGAAATGCTAAAGCTGAGGCAGCATCGCGGATCATGATCTTACTGCATGCTTCAGAAAACTTGGTTTTGTCTTTAATAGCGTAGTAAAGGTCACCACCCTGGAAGGGGAAAGATAAATTAAGACAATGACAATTTTATCCGCATAGTAAAATTTTTTTTTTAAGAATAATTTTGCATTTCAAGAATAATATTATATTATTACTTATATATGCACTTTTACTAAACATATTCTATTATGAAAGTTTTTGTTTAAAAATATGACTTATAGTTTAATAGTTCTAAATTAGAATATTTAATAATATTTGTGATTTTGTTTCTTACTCTTATTAATTCCAAAACCATATAGTATTGGTTAATTTGTGGGAAATCAAATTTTTCAAAAAATCTAATGATATTCGGATGCTGCGCCTTTCTCAGAATCTTGACTTCCAGATTGACATCACAACCAGCTTTTTCCGATTTAACCTTATCAATAACCTTTAGTGCGTAATATTCATCATTAATCCTTCGAGTACACTCTCTCACAACAGCAAAGTTACCATCACCGACGATGACCCCCACGTGGAACTTGCTTAATATGGTTTCTGGATAATCCGAAACTAAAATATACTTGGGATGACTTTTATCTACAACACAAACATCGGCCACCTTTCCATTTGTAGGCTCCGAAGTAAAATCATTTTCTATATTTTCCCTTTCGTTGAGCTCATGTTCGTATTGTGTTTCATTAGCTTGAGACTTCTTTTTGATTGACTTTTTGCGACCCTTGATGGAATTCACTCCTCTTTTCACTGGATTTTGCCGAGAGTTTTTCATGGTATTTAGAGCCGCTACTGATGGTGAAATTGCTCCTGCACATTTAGGCTTCAATGGATTTTTCATGTAGCGCTGCACTTCAATTAGTTCTATTTAAAAAACCATATTGTAGATTTATTTTTGGGTGCTATATTTATAATATTAATATTATAATATATATTATTATTATATTATTTTATATTTTAGATCAGAGTGTAATATAAATGTAAATCACCATCCATAGAAAGTTTTCTATCCTCAATTGTAATTTTATCATTAGGACATGCTATGAATACATTTTCGATATCAAAAAATCCTTCTAAAGAAGTTACCTACAATGCAAATCAAAATTAAAAAGCATTAAATGAAATCCATGCAACTTTACTAACTAACTAATGAATCAATTAAAATTATAAATAGAACCTCTTTCCCATTAAGTCCGTATATCTTTCTCACAGCGCCCCAATTCGATTGAATCTTATCTGTGACTGTTGACATGAAATGTTCCAATGTAGGCCCAGTTTTGTTGCTCAAAAGAATCCGGAATATTTTTCTGGGCTTGGGTCCCATACGGATCATCGTCACTAATTTAGATAATGGAATCTCGGGAGTTGATTTCGATCCTAGAATACAAATTCTCGTCATTAGATAGATAAAAATTGCTAATACATATGTTGATTTTGCTGATCAATATTTGACAGACCTTTTGCAGCCGTTTTAGTCGGAAAGTTTCTAATATTGACTGATGTTGAAGACAAAGATGTGTTATTGGGTGCACACAGTGGATAACTTTGAGATAATGGAGTGAAAACCATGCGCCTTCGTCTGGGCAAACTTATTCCATCACAACTAGTTGTTCTATTCGAAATATTGGAAGGGGCTAAAGAATGGTGGGACCCTATTCCCAAGGGTTTGGACCCAGCCACCGACTTATTTCTTTCTCCTCCGCCCAACATTCTCTGATGTGTTGCTGAAGAACTAAGTCTTCGCTTTGACAATTTTCCTATTCGGGTTACGGACGGTGTGCCCACTGCCGAAGAGATTTTCTCCTTTGGTGGTGTTTTGAAAGATGTGAATAATTTTGATTCCATTTTCAAAAGAGCTTCTCTATAATCCCGTCAACAAAAAGAACTGAAGGAGAGACAATTAAAATCTGATTTAGTTAGTGTTTCGCTCTACTGTCTACTCCTATAATGCAAAGTACATTATTCTCGCACTCGGAGGAATACTCCATAATAAGGAAAGTTATCAAAATGCAACTTACTTTTACCGATATTATAATGTGTGCATGCAATTGAGATTTTATTTATGTGTACCTATTTCACTTTAATCTTGAATTTCTTGAATTATTAGACTGAACCTGATAGAGTTCATGAAAATATGAAATACACATCCCTGGCCATGCCATAAATTATACGACCTACCCATTTAACTTGCCATGCATTTATACCACAGACACTCATCTCACTTTGTAAAATACGGAAAGGAAAGCTACTACGAACGCGAACGAACGAAGGACGACAATATTTTACACACATCATTTATCACTTTCTCAGGTTCCTAAATATAGCCCATGGCCCATACTATAACGGAGTAAAGTATAATACAAACTATAGACCAAAGTTTGTATTTAATTAATAATTTATAACTAGATTCTACTCGTGTAAAGAGTAGTTAAGTAAACAATGATGAAGAGACTTACGTGTAAAAGTAATAATAGTGACAATAGTGAGTCTTAAATCTTGAAAAACTTGAATGAAATCCTGATCTGCTGGTTATATCTGTCTGGAAATTGAAAGTGGACTGCACAGTGACGCACACTGTCTACTAGTATCTACGCTGTGAGGTACTATCTACTAAAACTGGATCTCGAATAACTCAAGTTTTATTTGTAAACACCTAACATTTTGCCTCAAAGCCGTGTATCATGTATGTATAGGCCAAAAAAATATTTTTTCTGAAACTGTCTTAGTATTACGGTTTATTTTGGGGCAAAATAAAATATGCATAAAAACTTTTAGTGTGATGATCTATCTGCTGTGAGGAAGGGTTGCCATAACCAAGACTTTGTGCAACATCAAGATCAAGGCACAGCACAAACAGTACACAGTGTTATGTAGAAAATCGCCATTTTTCAAAAACAAATATTACTATTTACACGAAATACGAATAACATCATCATAATAAATCACATCTCAGCCCTTGCACATCCGACCTTAGATTTCTAGACTCTATCCAAGCTTCGCTTGCAAGTTGCGCAAATGGGATAAGTAACAATTTAAAATGATTACGGAGATATATATAAGACATCCGTTTGATCGGTTTATTTTACTATATAAGAACAATATCAAATTAAACAACAATTTAAATAAACACTTAAAAAACAGAAGGCATTATACAAAAGGGTTTACAGTAATCCATTCTGCCGGATAAGCCAATTCCCCATCATACATTTTATTAAAGACTTCACGATCTGCAACTACCCCATTTCTATATAGACGTGGGCCAAATTGTGAAATTTTGGTAAAGGGGCGATTACAATTTTGACTGGGGATTTATTTAAGTAGGCTGACCAAAATGAATAGGTGCCCCAGGAAACTATGTTGTGTTTACACATCGTCATTAGAATTAAATCGCTTATTCGAGATAAATTATTGTTGGAGACAAAGACGAGATGATGCAGTAGCTCCAGTTCTCGAAAATCCGATCTTGTACTTTCAATATCGTCGGAGAAAACGAAAAATGTAATATTTTTTCCAGGAGGGAAATTTCCCTTGGTTTTGTTTTCCATCAACACCATTGCAGTTTTATAATAAGAAGTATTTACTAAAGAGTAGTCGCCCACATCCCCTTTCCGTACATGCACTGCTACAGATTCTACATCGCTGTTGTTTAATGAATATTTATCGATCACTTCGGACAGAAACTTGGAATAATCGCCGTCGATTATCGGGGTGAGTTGTTCCATAATTTCCTCCTTTGCATCTCTGAAAAATATTTCCGATTGCATAAAACTGTCCATGATTAAATCCCTATCGTATGGTATTCTTCTCTCGAGGAAATCTTTCTCCGTTATTCCATGTACGGATTTCAAATCACATTTTTCGTCTGAACTGGAAATCCAATTGCTTCTGGAAATATTAAAATATGACAAAGCAAAAGATCTATCGCTATAGGAAGAGCTTCGGAAGTTTTCAGGTGGAGTGAACCCATTAGAGGGTACGCAGACGACTAATTCTGCCTCCATATCTTTGGCTATGGAATAAGCTGCCGCGTATCTGAACAACTGGTTTCCCAATCCCAAATAATTTCTGCCTGCAGGCAATAGTAAGAAATGCCTCTTCATACCCGTTTTATTTGTTGTTGATTCAACAAGGTCATTGCTGAGCGTCCCTTGAAACTTTTCTACTGATATTTCATCGTTCTGGGCTTTCTGGGTGAAAATAACGACCGTAATCACAACTCCAATGCACGCAGTGCAGTGCAAAAGAAGGAAAACCTTCTCTTGGTGTTCATTTTATTGGCAGGTGGCTGTTGGCGGAGTATTGCGAGAGTCACTTAACCCTTTGGCATGGGGAAAATAAATAAACTTTGCGTATCCCTTGCGTATCCTATAGGGGTGTCGATGTCGATTGTCGATACAACCTGATATTTAACAATGGAAAAATAATAAGTACAGGTCATTGCGCAATTTTGACTTTCCGACTCAAGAACCAAACCAGGTAGGGTATTGCGGGTTACATATTCGGAAAG
>JAQFYC010007415.1:0-10517 GCA_034694165.1 Tomocerus mixtus
CATTAGTAGTATACGCTAAATAAAGCCACTGTGCAGTAGTCACATCCTACTGCTGAAATTGGTATTCTTATTCGTGCTATAAAAACGCAGGCTCTTTTCATAAAATATCATTTTTTAGCTTTGGAAGTTGTATGTTAAATATGAATTTATACCCTTCCTGTTTCTGGTTTAATTCATAGAGCAAAACAATTCTGTTCTAATAAAATTTTCAACCAAGACATAAAAGAGGAAAACATCGCCGATGTGTAGAACATTCGGTTTAAATAGCGCAGAGAAAGCATTGTCCTTGGTTTATGGAAATATTTTTAGCCAAGCTGATTACCATAAGATTTTCTCTGAAAAATAAAACGGGACATTTTCAATTAATATTCCGGAAAGGTTAGAGAAAGTATTGAGATCAGAAAGGAAAATATGGCTACAAGTTGTGCCATAGATTCTAATGATTTTAGTCCTCATGGAGAATATTAACTTGCTGTCAAATAAGACATCTGAGTTGCATTTTGTACTGAAGCAGCAAAAAATTGATGGATGTGCATAAAAGTTTGTGCAAACATTAGTTGGATACTTATTGCTAGACTAAGCATATAGGTAGCTGGAATTTATAATGAGATTTGGGGAAAGTTGAGGAGAAAGTTAGGGAAAGTTATGGGTGGGGGTGTGCTGTTTGGACGTATCCATTCAAAATAACAGACTAACACTTTCTCTCAACTTTCACTTGAAACTGTGACACATTGGACTTCTGACGGTCCTGAAGTTACTCTTCCACTGCTTTACTAACCTACATGCTAAATACCAGCTTAAATAGTTCATCACAGCAAATCTCTCTCCAAATGTGCACACAGTACAAAATTCTATAGATATTTTATTTAGATTGTTAATTACGTTGTTATATTAATTATATTTAAGTATATAGGACCAGTGAATTTTTATTTTTTTAAATTCTTATTTAATAACTAGTGATCTCTTTCGAAATGTCAGATTTCATTTGTATTCTCTAGCTTACTCATTGCTTTCTAGGTTTCCAACAAATCCTAGCCCTGATGGAAATATTTGTACAGAACATTTGTGTTTAATGTCTAACCTATTTATATTTAAGACGGAAAAGTGGAGTTACTTGTAAAGTATTTTGATACACTCTGTCCAAGCTGCTCCAGTTCGTTATTCGAGGAAATGTAGTTTGATGTTGAAATTCATGCCTGAAGAAGTCTATCTGACTTCAAACACGATGTTTTAACCTTATATGTATCTAAGGATAAAGTTCCCTGACTGTGACATCCTGATAACAAATATATGGAGTGAGATAGAAGATAGACTTGTCGTTCTCCATCTCCTTGTCCTGGTGACTGAAGAAGAGTTTTAGATATTAGATCTCCTAGATGCTTAACCTAATGTTTTACTACCAGCTATATAGCGTGCAGAAGGTGTCCTATTCCTTTAGTAGTTCTACACAAAACCAAAAGCCACCAAAATGGGAAGGATATTACTTTATATTGTCAGCTAGAATATTTGCATATATATGTAGATATAAGTAGGATATGGGACAAAGGAGGCAAACTGCTACCTACTATATACCTATATACCCACACAGTATGCAGGCATAAAAGATAGAATAGAGATTCCAGCACAACGATCATGCCATGCATTATAGTTGTACTTGTACATGTACTTACATGAAAACAAGATAAAGTTTAGGTTATGCTCTCTTTATAACTGTAATTTGAATCAATGCACGTCCCATATAACGCTAACGCTCCTTGCCATGGCTTTTCCTCCATCCGTGCCATCATAATACCATTACAGACCACAACACTCCACATCCACAACCAAACCAGACCATAGACAGAGAGTGGATGCCACAGCCTAAAGTTTAATCTCAACGAATTTTATTTGGTTAGGCTACAAAATATAAAAAATTCCTTAAGATGGGAAGTCGAGCGAGGAATTGAGCTTTAGTAGTTGTAGGTTGTAGTTGTAGTAAGTTTGCCTACCTAATACAGTCATCTAAATACTGCTACTACTTCTGTTTACTGATGGTTTCCTTCTCTTGTCTAAAAGGCTAATGGACAACACAAATTGCAAAAGGAATATATATTGTAGTTGCATAGTAGGTACTTTAACAGTGGAATATCGTCTCTCAAATCACTTTTACATAACTGCATGAGAATGGAACTATAGAACTTATTAAGATCACCAGATCTTTGTGACACCATAAAATATACTTACAGATCCCGATCTCAGAATTGAAGGAAAAGAAAGTATAAAAAATTACTTCTTACTACAGTGAAAGTTCATATTATAAAAGTGTTTGCTAAATAACTTCTACGTTCTGATCTAGCGACATGCCTCTAGCATCCTTTAGTCTTTGGAGTATTATAATGGCATCTTACACGATAAAAATTCTATTTGGTTTCACGGTATATGGTGTACTTAAAATTAGTGTTTGTTCATATACCTACACGGTTTTGTTTACAGATAAGATCGATATCTACTTATATGAAACCATAATAATCTATAATAGTATGACATACAAGAGAATCTTACACATAACTAAGTTAAGCTGACTTTTTTAAGTTTATGACTAAAAGGTTCTTCGACATATAGTAAAATGGCTTTGTATAAATAAGCCAGACCAAGACAGGATCGGTAAGTATACCATACGGGCACAAGTAAGCAGAGTGGCTTGGTTTGGTAGCTTAAGGGTGCTACCCAATATCACACCAAGCCACATTAAGGCTAGTAGTAGTTGCAGTCAGCTGGTTCGCTTTAGTTTGTTTCTAAAAGATGTAAGATCCTATGTAGTATGTAGTTACTTACAAGTAGCATAAAGATACTGAGTGAGTGTCTATCACTAAGATATGATGTAATACTTACGATTAGTTTCCTTCTTGAGTTAGGAAAACTTGGAAGAGATTGCTTCAAATATTTTATAGTAATTCAGAGAGATTCAGTTGCAACTTAGTTTACTTACACTTACAGTAGACTACATATACCTCGGTTTACGTTTGGTTTTATCCCTGCTTCCTACGCGATTCCATTAAAACTGTGAGAGAAATGTAGTTTCTATTTATTTTGTACTATGCCATGGTTAAACCTTCGTTGGAAACTCTTATAAGAACTTGTGTTTGAGTTTGGCTAACGAGTATTCAGTTAAATCTGTACAAAAGCCGAGTCTGACATAAGTTTAACTGGTTTAGCGATGTAACAAAGCCAAATTATATACATACAACACAAATATAGGTCGCTACAAATAAAAGCTAACTCTAACTCCTGTGCTGTTCTGCTCTGTTGTGGCTGTGAGAGAGTGAGGATGAGGAAGGAGAAGGGATTAAAAGAAAGATTGCTTTTGAGTTGTTTGTGGCAAGGTTGGTTAACAAGGAAGTGTAATTACTTACTAGACAACTTGAACTAAAGTGTAAAATAATGTGGAGTAACTAAAGGAGAAGAAAGGAAAGGTTGATGTGAATCTTTCACTTATGCAATAAATAAAAGCCAGTGGCTGCCATTTCCCCAACAGAAATATCTTAATGGTCTCGCATTAATCTTTTATGCGTAGAAAATACATAAATATAGTTGATAGTACATAGGGTATCCCTCGATCATGTTTATAGTATTCTAGAAATATAAAAGGGATTCGCTAATATATTTACTATAGGTATACAGATTCTGTATGCATTTCTGGATGTCAAGTCGAGTGTGGGATCAGATATATCTATAAATAGGTACTGCTTCCTGATTGATAATGATAGTACGCTTGAAGTGTCTATCAGAAGCTGCCAAGCGGAGCCGAGCCTGTCCCTTTTCAGGAGACATAATACAGCGACAGGCACCTTCTATTGCATAATATATTATTTACTATTGGGATTTAATTTAACTAACTACATCGTCTGTGTATGCGTATCTTTTTAAATAAGTTATATATTCTAAAGGCTAAAGGCTAAACTCTCCCGTGTTTCGGATGGGAGTATTGGAGCACGCAGTAGTTGTGGTTGACGTAGAGACGCAGCTTTCACTACTCTCGTCTCCTAGAGAGCAACTGGAGAGCATTGCACTTATTATTTATCGACTCAATGCACTATCTTCAGTCAACCACCATTAAAAATTCATACTTGACCTGTGGCTCGTCAAAAGTTGATGAATTGAGTGAGAATGTAGATAAATAATTTTTACGATAGTGGAGTGGGCACAGTCGAAGGAGCTCTATTTAAATGTAAATATTAAGCTGCATGAAATCTGCACTAAATATTCTACTATTTTTTTGGCTTGTAATATTCAAAATCAGGTTAATGAGTTAAGTCATAACCATTGTATTTACAAGCTAAGGCCCCTGATTGTGTTAATAGGATTCTCCTTGTTTTATAAACCTACGAACGTTGGAGAGAAATATATAAGATATAATATTATGCATAAGCTATAATTATAATTACAGGTTTCAGCTTTACATCGGATTTCTAATTAAATCTACTCTCCACGTTATGCATATATGTTCCATGTCATATCTATAAATTATTTACTTAATCGTGCTAGATTGTAGCGTGCATTGCTTCACCTGATGGCATATATTGATACGGTTTTACATTAAAATTAAGTTCAAGTATGTAAGTTGGCGAATAATAAAGATTATTCGCCTAAGTTATCCGCAAAATAAAAACCAACAAAAAGAAAGCGGTAGATATTAGTATACGGTAGCCGGCACGGCTTTGTTTGTAATGAGCATCCACATTAAATTCAATGCTGATTGAACTTTTTAATTTTCTTGAGCCCCATTTATAGTTATTAGCACACAGTACAATGTATCTACGGTATCATCAGTTTAGCTGGTTCTCATCTGACGTCTACATTTTCCAGCAGTTGACAGCTTTAAATAATCCACGCAACCAAAATAAACACTACTCTAAGTCCAAAACTGCAGATCAACTGCGGCACCTTATACTAGACTTAATTTGAACGCTAAGGTAGAACAAAGGGAATTGGCAGTAGAATAAAAGGATGAGCAGTTTTCCGATTGAGGAATCTAGCTGCGAAATAAAGAGTATGCGTCTTTAAAGCAAAGGACCACTCTGTTGAAACTCGAAAAGGAAATTGGCGGTAGACAAACAAAGGGGTTTGGCAGGGTAATTGGTAAATTACGACAGGCAGACGACTTTTTCATTGAAACCGAATTGGGTGAAACTTCAGCCAGTCGCAATTATAGCATGTAGCGTTCATCTGGCTATTTTGACAAACCTTATGTAACCAATTCGATTGGAGGTCAAAGTTGGTCAAAAATGAATTTCCATAGAACAGCCATTATCTCGTTTTGAAAAAATAAAATTATTGGTTCACATTTCTAATGTCTTCGGAATATCAGAAGGCTAGAGTACTTAAGTACACATCTGTAAATACAAAAGCTGTCCCCAACTGTGCCTTCATGAATTTGCAATAATAATATTGCTTAAGTGTTGCGTTTTCGAAATATGGGAGAGGGAATATTTTTTGAAATTTACCCCCAGATTATTAAAAATATTATTTTTTATTGTTTAATATTTTTTAAATTACTTTACATATAGCTCTAGCTTTCTGCTATTCCAAAGACATTAGAAATGTGAACCAATAATTTTATTTTTTCAAAACAAGATAATGGCTGTCGAAACTAAATTAAGTAACGGCCATCCAAAGCTTGTTCAATTGAGAACTGCCTGTCTGCCTCGATTTACCAACAACCCGGCAGTGGAATAAAATATGTCAGCAGTTTTTTGTATGTCAAATGTATAGTTATGTTGCAATTGCAAGTAATAATAAACCGGTGTCAACGGATGTCCTCGTCCTCATGTATCGTCGTAATCACAAAATTATTAAATGTTTCTTATTAACTACATGCTGACAACCGATGACCAACTAGCGCTGACGTAGTGTGTTTGGTATTTATTAACCCGAACACTGGTTTGAACTGCCACGCTGACATAATGGGTTTGGCAGTCAGAGCAGGAGCACAGTTTAGATGTGCAATGTCTACACGACTTCCCTCTACACTATACTACTACAAATACGCGGACGGGACATCACGGGACGGACATCCAGCATAGGTCTTTTAAATATGTATCTAGACGATACATAATAACTAATCAATTGAAAAATCATAAATAGTAATACTTTTATTAGTGCAGGACAAATACTATAAGGTAATCAGAAACGGTATTTGCCAACTCTTTGATTTTTGGCGTATCTCCAATAATACGAATTTACGCATTGCAATACTCATGTAATGCTTTTGAAAAAGGACGTGTATACATTCAAATTGCTCGTAATTAAGATCCACAAGCTAAATTCTATTACATGTTAGTGCATGTTTAAATTGTGGGCTTATTTCATCTTTGTCTAATTTCACATCTAATTCCAATTCCCAAATGGCAGATTGTTTTTGCTTGAGTCATTTATGGGATATCTAGCTGTGCTGGATGATGTTCGACCAATAATTCAAAGACTTGTTGGGATTATATCCAAACTTGTCGGTGCTGCTGAACTTGAAATTTTGAAGGGTGGGGGTGGGGCTCTTCTAGAGGAGGGGTGTTTCGTGAATTACTGTAATACTGACTTCAGTTCATGGTGGCTCATGTAACATTGTCACTGAATACAGAGATGGATAAATACAATAACCGAAATTAAACATTCTCTTCTTTATATTTTTATATTTATATTATAGTAGGTAATAACTAAATAAGGCTACAAACACGATGTGCCAAGTTCATTTTGAAAATATATATTTTAGTTGGGATGAGCAAATAACCACATGCGAACAAATGTAACAATAGAAATTCAAAGAATGTTTATTTGATTTTGAGTTTGTAAGCACGTCTTGTAATTTGACCGTGTTTATATTCTAAGGTTGAAGGTTCGAACTATTTATGTCCTTACATTTTATTTGCACAATTTATTTGGAATATTACTACTACTTACTACTTGTAATATTAACACACACTTTTAAAAAGTTATTGATATTTGAGCAGCAATTTGGCGTATCATTCTGTTATCGTAAATCGGTTAATATAATTGGCACTTCCTACTAGGCTACCATTTAATCCATGAGTAGAACAAAGGAATCTAGCAGTTCATTTTTTCAATCATTAGAAAAAGGTACATTATCATTACCCCGAAAATCATCAAAATAAAGAAATTGTATCATTAAAACAAAGTAAAAATAATTATTTATTTGCGTCATTAAAATAAAGAAAATTATCTTTTAAAGTGTACATTAAAACAATTGGTACATTGGTTAGAAGGGCTAGCAAGGTCACCAACCAGCGCCAACGACGGGTTAGAATCTAAAAGTGACAAATTATTGGACTGTGTCGGTATATATAAGTGGGGTTTTGGCTAACTATCGCGAAACCCTCATCTCGAAATATTTAGTGAGGAACACTAAATGTGTCATCGAATATATATCAGCCATGATTATTAGTGTCCCAGACCCCCACCCATTTGGGGGTCCCACTAAATATTTCGAGATATAAGGGTGTCGCGGTACTTAGCCAAAACATCACTCTTATGCCGTTATCAACCACTTGGCATTGGCAAAGAAGTGCATTTTTTTCTCACAATGGACTGCTTAGGATGAATAAGTCTGTAGACTACTGAGTTAGTAAGTTACTAACTACAAGGGGGTTATTTTTTAACTAATTTACATGGTTTATATTTTGCAGATAATTGCCTTCGTGCTACAGATAAATTACTTTGTTTTAATTCTCACTATGAAAGACAATTCTCTTTATTTTAATGACTCAAATAAATAATGATTTTTACTTTGTTTTACTGCTCGATTCCTTTGTTTTGATGATCATTTAAATATAAGTCCTTCCTACTATGACTAAACAGAATACGTTTGCAGTTCAGCGAGATTGATAACGAGATACATATTATGTGTGAACCATTTTGATGTGGATTTGGGAGTTCATAAGTACGATGGGATCCCATGTATGGGTTATGGATGAGGACATCAGTGCATTAATTTAATTGAACATCCGTTGAAATTGCAGAAGAGTCACATCTTCGAGTTTTTGCTGAAAGGAGTCGAGGTCTCGAGCGTACTTTTGGCTTTGTCGTTGCCAATAGGGTACGAGATTGGCCAGCATTGATTTTCGATCCTCCAGACTTTTGTGTTTCGGCTGCGTCTCCATCCATTTGCTAGCACTTAACAAATGGTGACACAACAGCTTGCAGAATCGAAGCTTAAGTCGAGGGTTGTAGTTTGGAGCATTTATCGTTTCGCAGTCTGCACTCCTAAAGGCGTAGGAGGCTATAGTATCGCACACAAACAACTCCAGTTGCACTGAAAAATAAACACTAGTACTTTCAGTTAGAGTCTCCTGACAAATTAAGAGAATCAATAGGGACACTACTCTTGTCCATTATATGGATAATTACAAGGACAAGGCATGGGGACATTAGGGCTGGCATAAAACTCCGAATCATAAAAGAATCTGTGTATTATGCTATTGTAAACAATTAATTACTAATCTACATTGTAGTGCTTAATGCATAAATAATATCATATGCATGAATACACACTCAGGTGTATGCAAAAGATATTTTTACAAGTCCTCTGGGTGAATGTAAGGTAGTAAACATTTTTTTAATTACCAAAACATTGGGTCGTCATAAATTTTTTTGTGAGACTGAGGCAGCAAGCTGAACGTTGCATGATCTTTTCGAAGAGTTTTGTACTCGCTCTGGTCTGGCGCATGAGAAACTCGGTAAAGTCCCCGTGGAGAAGCCAATGGACGGTCCCTTGGAATATCAAGAAGTGGCTAGGGTGTAACTGCTCCCGACTCGTCTGTTCGAGGAACTTGTCCAGTAGATCAAAAGCCGCCGTGGGGGGAAGTGCCCCTGTCAAATATCGAAGATCTCTCTCTATCTTTGAGAGTTTCTCCTGGAGAGAGGATGCCTGCTGGACAACAAAGCATTTATTGCATTTCCACAAGCAGTTGTTACTGTCCAAAGGGTCCTCTGGCAGACATAGGCCCCTCCTGCACTTGGGGCACCGCGGGGAGGAGAAGAAAGTGCCTCCCTCCGAGGAGTCTGTACAGCGACTACAAAAACAGGCGAAAGGGAATCCCCTGAGGTAGGTACCTCTGCGTAAATGAGTACCAAAGTCCATTCCATCGTCGCTGTAGGCTATGGTGAGCATCTCTCCTTTCTCGATTCTTTGTCTGGCATGAAGATTCATCTTCCACTGCTTTGCCCCATTCTCCGCCAGCGTACTCTCCAGTGACCACTCCACGTTGGGCGAACAGGAATGTGACAGCTTACAACAATTTTCAAATACAGAGTAGCCTCGATATCTAAAAATTATCAATTGGCACTTATCGGACCATCCAGCTCAATCAGGGCATCAGTCTTTTGTTAGCTACAAAAATAATCTTTTGAATAATTATTGAGAGACTTACTGATGGCCTTCTTCATCTTCGCTGGAAATCAAAAAATAATTGATTTTTAAAGTTGCCCACACTCGAGAGACTTCGTTCAAAGTGACTTCCGATAGCCCACATACATCCTTCAGAAACTTCAAACTTTGTTTCGATTCATTGTCACAAAAGTTCTTAAACATTTTCTGACTGCTTCCTAGGTTCGACGAGAGTTGACTGAATTTTTCGAATTGATCAGGAAGCCTCTTTTTTGACAAAAAAAGACGCAAAAACATCAAATGTGGGTAAATGTCTCTCGCGGGCAGAATCCTTTTGTCTGAAAATAGTGAACACTCCAACGACGAGTGAAATAGAGTCTGAAATATTATGTAAATATCCTCATCATTAGTCACACAAGGACTATTTGATAATATCGATTTAAATATTAATTTTATGCAAATTGGCTCAGTATTTTAGTGTAATAGTAGAAATGTCAAAAATGATGTGTGATGTACTTGAGAACAAGCGCGAGAGCACACTGGCCATTGGCATTGGGGACATTTCAAAGATTTTTTACGACGAAGGATCTGGAAACAGGAGATGCAGCAGAAATCGTATTCTTGACTCCCTTCTTCTGCCTCCTTCGGGACATTCAGAAGCGCCCCTTCGCAACAAATTAACTCGCCTTCCGAGAAGTCCTTCTTGGCTACAATGTGATCTCCAAATATGGCAGAATGCTCTATTCCGAATAAAGTGTCCATCCCGTCAATAGCCTTAATTCCAAGAAATCGAATATCTGACTAATCACTCGGTTTCGGCTATCTAAAATTAAACTCCAACTGATGACTGACCACAAATCTAGGTCAATGTTCAAATAAGTCAATGCGTCGTTTAAATAGATCAACTTAGTCGTAAAAGTTTTCAATTTTCTGTTTGTTGTTCTCCTCGCAGTGCAGTTCTTTGTTGTTTGTGTACATGATCGACTGGAGGGAGATAGATACATTCAATACCTTGTTGCTATGCCAAAGTACTACGTAATAAATAAGCAAGTCATAGATGTATTCAAGGAGCGTAAACGTTACTATGGCATCGTGTCGTATTACCAGGAGGGTCAACTAGAGAATTTGCTGCAGTAGAATT
>JAQFYC010007416.1:0-10516 GCA_034694165.1 Tomocerus mixtus
ATACAACAAACACACTGACAAAGGTTCTCCTTTGATTTTCTGTGCATTTAAAGCTTGTGAACCCGATAGCAAATTGCAAACTGCAAATTGTAGCTCACCTTTAACTCTGAGTGAGTATGTATCATCAGTTGAGTTGATTCTCACTCTCTGAGGTGCTATCTGTGCTCTATCTGATGTGGTTTGATGTGGCTTGATGTGATGTGGATTGGATTGGATTGGATATTACATATAGTTATGTTATTAGAATAACTACAACAATTTCGCCTACATATATTATACCTAATATATAATTGTGAGTGTTTGGTTCTTCTGTGTGATATCTCATATCTGACAGGAATCACAATAGAGAATAATTGTGAGTTGTGACTGAAGCTCCCCATCAATGTCAATCCCATTAGCACTATTACTCCCATTAGCTCTCTTATCTCGTCAACATTCAGCGATTCATCATATCATTCCATTTCATCCTTTATTTCACGTTTGCTCACCTTTGCTTGGCTTTGGCTTTACTTGCTTTACGGTTCATATTATACTACATATGGAAGTGAAAACACAAACTAGCTAAGCCAAACAACTTACCTACAAATTAGTACATACAAAATCTATGTAGTAAACTAAATAACAATAAGTAAGCAGCCCGCACTCTACATATTAACTATCCGCAACCATCTTAACTCTTCTCTTCCGTTCTCAATCATATCATAATGGCTAATTATTAGCGTTCTCATCTATCAAACTTTTTTCCTGGCTGAAATCAAGACCACAATATTTATACAACACAACACAACCACCACCATTTCTTAAAAACCACCTACATACAGTATTAGGTGCAGTATATTCATATTAATTCCACAATTTTGTAATGATGGAGTTAATGCTAGGCGGAACAGCTTGTTATTGTACAAATATTTAGTTAGAAATACAATTACTGTGTATACAAGCAAACTTTTTCATTTCCTTTATGAATTTCTTAGAGTTTAATTCAACATTTGGTACACACACAAGTATTATCTTTTCCTTGCATCGTGTAATTGTTTGTTGTAGAATTCTGTACTTATTTGGCAGTCGGGCAATGCAATGTGCAGATCCGGTACAACTTTTCATCGGTATTCCTTATTTTATTTCACTTTATTGTCAGGGCAGGAGAAACATCTGAAACAAGTAAAAGCGGATGCATCGACGAGCAGAACATTATATGGTATGTTGTATGTACTGGAATTATCTTAATACCTATTAGATATAGAAAGAAATACATAGTGAACAAGAAGAACACATGGACTAAACTCTAAAGTGACTGATGCACAAAATTTTAGTGTCCTGTCCTCTATTTTTTATCTATCAAGTCAAGAATGAAGCTTAAGCTTGCAATAGTAAGCTACAACTACATACAACGATACAACTGGAGAACGGAGGAGCTAATTAATATGCAGATCAGGCATGGGCTTTTGTCAAAAGGGTTTAAGCATGCTAAAGGAAGGTAGGTAGCTTTAGCTCGGCTAATGTAAAAGTACATACACAAGTAAGTAAGTAGAAGTAAGAAGAGGCGATAGTGAGTGAGGTAGGCAAGGCAAGGCAAAGCAGAAGCTATAGATATGTATATCATTAAGTGTACCTAGAGCTATCCGAAGGGAAGATGATAAAAAAATTCATGGTTTGGTTTGGTTTGGTTTGGAAAACAAGACAAGACAGAGTTTGTTACTAAAGAGGACAAGAAATGCTGGAGAGCTGTCCGCCCGCACCCAAACCAGACCAAACCAATATTATCTATCTAAATACTAACGTAACAACATACACTTTCTACCTACTCGTACTTAAACCTTAAAGTTACCCTACCTACTTAACTTATATGCAAATATATAAGTACAGATGTCTGTATAAGGAATATACTACAAAATATCAATGTCCTGTACTTATGTACATATGTATAAGTATTAGTATGAGTCACTGGCTTGGCTTGGCTTGAATTAAAGTGCAAAGCCAACTGTTGAATTTCGTATCCTATATTCTACCTACAGTGTAGTATGTTCATAACATAGCATAACATACACATTATAATATTTAATACAATACATTACCAGGGAAGGTATTCATATAATATGGAAAAGTCAAAGCCAAAGTCAACTTTGGTTTGCTTTAGTGTTCAAATTCAAACTAAAACAAAGTGTGTGCATTATATATGGGTAAAGTGTAAATTGTAAATTGTAAGGTAAGAACAAGGAAGGGAGAAGGGAAAAGAGCAGTAGTTCATATGGTGTAGAGTATTGTATTACGATATTACATAAAGGTAGGCAGTTCAGTTGAGAAGAGTAAGAGTACGAGCAAAAGCAGACAAAAAGTGCCATGCTAATGGAAAGAGCTCGTTGAGTAAAGGAAGTCGATTAATAATCATTACATTTTTTCCTTAGCTCGCCTTGCCTTGCCTACCTTGCTCTTCTGGGCTCCCTGACGAAAAACGCTGCCCATTTATAATGAAATGTAATGAAATGAATGGATGGGACAACGGAGTCAATTCCTATGCACATTATAAACATACATTTGAAACTATAGCAGGTAGTACACTTACATTGTTACTGTTACTGTTACAAAACCGCAGCAGCGCAATTAATAAATACAGTATACATATATAACTTACTACTTACCTACTGATACATTATATTGTATATGTATTCATTGTAAATCGTCATTCTTTATACGTAAGTGTGTTCAGTTGACGTTGAAGTAAATGCCTTTAGATACAATATAGTTAATGAATAGGAGACCACAACCGGAGCACGTACACACATAATATCATATCATGCTCACCTTCCTAACCGCATTGAGTGGAGCTATTTAACTGTTTAGGCCCTCTTTAATTTGAGAGGACCCTTTCCTTCCTTGCCTTTCCTATAATATTATAACTTTCATCTCCCTACTCCCTACGTCCCTACCCTCCAACTTGCCTTCACTTCACTAAAATGCATGTAACACAATTATTTTCCACCAATTTATTTTTGATCCCTTTATCTATTTATATACATACAATTACATAAGGATACATAAGTACATAAGGTAATGGGTAAATGTGGCTCTGGCTTTTGGTTAAAGTATTTATGAGTAAATGAAAGGGTGCTTTTTAGCTTGATTTGCTTTCTCCCTTTTTTCTAGTGAGCGTATGTTGTATGATTGTATGTATGCTGTCTGTGTGTATGTATTGCGGTAAGTTTTTATAGTTACTTAGGAAATTATTTATAAAAGCATCATCAACATCACCAATTATGTCCGGTAATATAATATAATCAACATTTTGAGCCAAGTGAGTAAATCAGACAGACTGACATGGTTTCCTTGAATTTTGAATGTTGAATAATGCTATTACTATTAGTATTGACCATAATAACATATATAACAGACAGGTTGAGTCAGACAGATTAGCTAGGGAGAAGATCTCTTTATGTTCCAAGTTCAAACTTCAATTGAAAACTTGCATTAGAACATAGAAAAAAGCAACTACCTGTATTTTGGATACATTTTGGTAATTATTTTTAGTTTTGATAGTTCCTAGTTTAATTTATTGTCTATGCTGTGTAGGTACCTAGACCTACTAAAATGAAATGTGTTAAGGTAAAGGTAGTTGCAACAGTAACATAACATTGAGTGCGGGTAAAGGAGTAAATAGAGTGTTTGCATAATAAAACCATATTAGAGTTTTCATTCCGATGACATTTGTGAGGGTAATTTCGGAGGCCACTTCCGTTTCCCTCTGGCCCTATCTGAGAGTTTGATCGAATGCCAACGCGGAGTAGAGCTGGGCTAAACCAAGCCAAGCGAAACTTTAACATGGTCGTTTTCGTTTCTGTTGTTGATTCTCTAGCAGACTGTTATATTACATACATTAGCCTGTGCTACGTCCGTACATATATTATATACTACTACATACGGGAAAACAATAAATACACAAAGTATTTAAGGAAGCCTATAATGTATAACAGAGAATTCACTCCAGCGCAGCCTGCCCATAAAGAATTAGGAATTATTAACAGATCCTATCAGATTCTTCTATGAACCAAACCAAACCACTATCAGTCACTAACTACCACACTAAACATTCATTTCATTATTAGTCAGTTCAGTTCACTCTAATTCTACATTTTACATTACATAACAGTCTCCTGGCCTGGAAATGCTATAGTGCACCTACGACCTACACTGTATTAAAAATTTGGAAAATGGGTTCCATGTAATATGTAAAAGTATTATAATGGTATGACAAGTGCGTATTTGTTTGGTTTACAGTTGAGTTCTGGGTTCTAAGCACGCTAATCTACTACCTGTATATGTACAAGGTACATTTTGGCTATCAATTACTCTTTGTGTGATGTGAGTTTGTTAATTTAAGTGAAGCAAACTACATAGAGACTAGACACCCTGCTCTACTAATATAAAGTAGAACTTTTACTCTCTTCTTCTGATGAATTTAATTCCGCAGGTTGGATTCAGAATTCAGACTGTGTGAGTCAGCCCAGTCTAAATTTATTAGTCACTCAAATATTAATGCTCTATTTTAACTAATTATTAAATCCTACATTGTATTTAGAGCTATAGAAACTTATAATGTAAATGTATTTGTGATGCACGTATGCACATTAGCTAGTGCTACTATTTTAATAACAAGAATATACTACAGAATCCTTTTGCATGCTAATTCTACTTCCAAAATAGAGAAAAGTTGTGTCTATGTCTATATATGTGAGTTTATATTGCATTGTGTTGTAAAATTGTATTTGTAAAACTACATTTACATTCCTGACTCCTAATTCTACTTTCAGGTCACATCCACAAACAAATAATAATACATATCCGTCCGTCCGTATTTGTACTCTTAGTAAGCAAAAGCAAGTAGTAGTACGTAGAATTGAAATAAATGTTTAGTTTGCCTTGACTCGACTTGACTGGTCTTCTAAGCTTGTCTTGTCCTGCTGAAACCAAACATAACATAACAATAGTAATAGTAAGTGATGCAACTTTGTTTATATGTAGATACATATTCTAATCGAACTTACTTTACATTTTACATACTTATATGATAAGCAAACGAAAGAAAAGTAAACCAACATCAACCCCACGACTACTACACCAGACGAGCACTAGACCACTTTGCTATTAAGCATTAAGTAGTAAGGATAAGGCTATTTCCTTATTGCTACTACACACAGTAATTACATTTTACAATTACCCATTCCAATTACAATTTACAATTAAGTGCTACAACTTCTAGTAATGAGCTGGGCTGGTGCTCGTGGTTTGGTTTGTAGTTGCTAACTAAACAAAACAAGCGTGTTTAAATTCTGGGACACAATACAATAAGTACATTGTTTACTATTTAACGCGCACCTCTATTTTCAGTTGTCTAATTTACTTACCAATTCTACAATGACTTATTGGGGACAAGGGACATACGAATCCCACCATTTGGTTTCACTGATCTGGATTATCAGCAGATTTAAGCATCTAAAATTCTTTATGTGAATTTACCTACATACATTACATCCTTAAATTACTTACGTAGCATAAAGGTATACTAGCAGCGCTCTTAATCCAAAAGATGAAAATAAATTTAAGTTGTTCAATTTCTTAGCAATGTATTTAACACCTAACATTACTAATGACAATTTAATTTAAAATTATTCTATAAGCTTTACAGGTGACATGTTTGTCTGTAGTCTTATTTGGTGATAGTGTAATATGGTCTATGAGAATTTAATTCTAATTTAAACTTTAATAGGTTACAACCACAATTTGCTGATTCGCTAGTAGTGTACTAATATTGATATATATGCTTAGCATTATGGTTTTACGAAAGAGTTAACATAAATAAATATATATTATTTATTTACACGTATGTTGTTAAGAATTCAATTTTGCATAACCAAAGTCAGTTATACAAATTGTCAATTAATACAAGTGTGTCATGTTTTCAAAAGAACATAATTTGTCAGTTACACAATTCAAGTACGTTTTGTACGCAATGCTAGATATGAAATCAAAATCAATCAATGCTTTAAAAGTTACTACTTATTACAGCATTTAATACTTAACACACTAAGCAAGTGATTTAACTAGTACTAGGTATATTACGACACTATCAGCAAGAACGCAAGTTAACGCTAACACGTTGTATTTAGAAAACTGAATTGCTTGTGTCTATCTACTTCTACTAGTGTAAATATAATACTGTAAATAATTTAAATCCAATACAACAGACATATTGCTAAGAGTGAAGGAAGACAACTGGTCGTATGTGGAAATTGAAAATAAGCAGGATTTATTTTGATATTTTTCTGTCAAGTCACTGGCCGAAATGAGGATTGCGAGAATACGCACCCCTGATGAGATCCCATAATCGATTTTTATTGACGATTCATTATATTGGAAAAAATTACTTTGTCTGCACTTCAGGCTTTCGTATGCCAACCACAAGCCAAGCCGAATCAAGCAAGCCAAGAAAAGCAAAGTCAAGCCAAAGCAATCTATTTAACTTAAAAATATTCTCTCAGTCACTACGTATAAATACATATCTGCTTAAATACTATTTATGTGCCCACATTGGGATTACGCAATGAAAATAATGAAGTGCTATTTTATAACTAAACTGACTTTCTGTCCATTTATTTACTATTAACAGAACAACGTATACTATAATTTTCAATATTCATATAAACGAAATGTATTTGACATACAGAATGTGCAAATATACATTTTCTGTCGATTAATTTTAGCTAAACACACATAGGAGAAATAGAATTCTAATAATAAATGATCTCATCCACACAAAACATGTATACTATCTGTATAGCAAAGCATTACAATTTTAAAACGTATTTACATCACATTTAATCAACTCCAGCTCAGAAAGAAAAAAGGTAGGGCATATTATGCAAAGGTATATTCACCTTCGGATGTGTGTATCTATAAGTCACAAAGGTCAACCTCTTGAATGTTGATCAAAATATTTCCACTGGGCGATGGACGCAATTAGAAATGCAATGCATAGTGTTTATGACTTTGTATCTCTTTGAAGAATCAGATCTGTGTTTAATTGTTCTTATAATGGAATGAGAATGAGTGTTTTGTCTTGGCTTGGCTTGGCTTGGACCGGTGAGACGACGTCATGCTTATCAGAGCAAACCGATTCAGCTGTTTGTGTACCGTGTCTATATCAAAATATTGTATTGTAAATTGTAATGGACCCAATTGACGTTTTATGGATATCAACATCAATTTTATATATTAGTCGACTCGGATATTGACTTGACATGAGATGAGAAGTATTTAATATTTAAGGGGAAAACGCTTAAGTATCGTATATGAATATTGGTACAGCATAGAACATAGATAAAGTAACGATTACTACGTACCTGTATACTGTACACATGTTTGCAGCTACACACTACTATAATGTGTATTTACATGAAGAGATAGATCTTTCTTTGATTCTTTCTCTCACACTCACCATACCACACCAAGAGAAGTCAAACCAAAGCAAGCCACATCTCTGTAGTGTACTGTATACTTATTACATCGACTAATGTGTAGTTACATAGAGTCTGCATCCCATTATACTTAAAAGTGAGAGAGAGACTTGAGAATGAGTGAGAGGACCCCCTTGTTGGGGCCCACCTGCTGATTCCCCATTTGCCACTCATTAGTCTCACATTTTGGCACCTCCTGCTAAGTCTCATATCCACGAATATTGTATCATAACCTGAACAATCTCAGCCTTGTCCTCTCTTCAGTGTTCATTTATACACCAAAGATACTTATTCACATAAATACATGCTCACTTCGTAAACTAACTTAAGCAGCAACAACATAAGCAGCTAATCGTAAGTTGGTAGTAAGAGGAGTAATATATTTGGTATTTACCTTTATAGTGCTCACTTATCTGAATTATACTCTGTAAATTACAAATATACAACAGTATGTAAGTGTAAGCTCTGTATAAGATTATACTTGTCTATGTAAAATGTATTGTTCATATAGCAAAACTCTTTCTTAATGATCATTTACCTTACCTACCTTCCTAATGTTAGATTTAAGCTTATGGGAATATATATAGATATACCTAAAGAAACTTCATTATCATTATTTTGTGTAGTAATATAGAATATTAGGACATATACAGACAAAGATCACCTCTGTACTTATAAATAACTAGGACAGAGTTTAAAAATATTCAATGAGATTTGTTCCATATATAGTAGGAGAAATACAAATAGTATAAAATATATAGTAATTTATAACACCATACCATACCACAAGAAAAATCAATCAAGAAAATCCGAAGCAAACTAAAGGAAGTCAATAGTCAAGTCAAACGAATTCATCCATCATCATCCTATCTGTTAACAGTTGACTAATACTTTTTAATATAGCATACCTACTGATATGTCTGTACATCTATCTACATCTGCAACTATACCATGCTTAAATACATAAGGTAATTGTAAATAGATTTCTTAACAGTTAGAGTATATGAAGGTAAGTATTTAGTGTGTAACAAAAAAATCTTATAGGATAATGGAGGTACTTAACTTGCGATTAATCGTATAGGGTTCTCTGGTATTGTAAGATTTGTACCTAACTAATGCTAAGTAAGCTCATTTAATATTTCATTGAATTTCGATTGAATCCAATCCAATCCAATCTATTGACTTCAATTCAATCCCATCATACCACATCACATCACTCACTCATGTGAATGTGAAGCTGAAGTCTCTCATTTGACGTTTAGCTATTCTGTTTTATGTTTGCTAAAGAAATAGCGATGGAGCCAAACAATAAAGCAAAACAAGTTACTACTGACATCCGTACTAGAAGATATAATACTTAGGACAGGACAGGACAGGCGAAAAAAGGCTTGTAAAACTTTGTTTGCTTTAGATGAGACTATGGGACTGCATTGTGTTTAAGGTCGGTTGTGCTAAAGTAGCGGGTACTTTACTGTATATATGTATTAGGCACACAATACCTTGTGGTCCAAAGATATCTTCCTTAAGCCTTAAATTTCAAGTGAGCTCCCAATTTTTACCAAATGCGAATCAATACACTTATTTGTATACATTTAGTATATTAGAGGCTTTATTTTTTGTTAAACACGAAAGCCGGTGCCTAGTGACTGTGTAAGATCCCTGAGACTATGACACATAGCTATATGTACCTATGTACATACACACCTATAGCTATCAATGTAATATAGATAGAGAATTGATCGAACATTACTTTACACCTTTGACTCTTAAGTCTCGACTTGCATTGACTCATCGCTCTAATCTCACACATTAGCATTTTATTGCAACTAGGTTTAACATATTGTCTTGACTTGACTTGACTTGTGCTATGTATTGTAGTTACTGATGTGATGTGAGATTCTTGAGTGATATGATAACTATGAATCTCGGAGTGTAGCACCATCACAATAAGAAATACCATTAGGTGTATTTATTATTGTACTATTACAATCAGTTGCTATCATACCTGCCCTGCCGTGAAAAGCCATTATGAACAGAAATTCTAACGTAAGTAGTAGCCCTGTCGTTAATGTTATGAGGAGATTTTGCCCTGGCTTGGCTTGGCATGAGTTTGTTTCCTTGGCTTGCTATTGCTATTGCTACTGTATACTGTATGTATTTAGTATGTAAGTATAAGTCCTAAAGTTGTAATAATTCTAATGGATTTTTATCAGATGATACAATGTAATGCGGATTGGAATGTAGGGTTATGTTTTTCGTTTGGGTAATGCAAAAGTGCTAAGCTACATTACATAAAGTGTTATTATATTATCGTGAAGGAACATAGAACAGCATAACATAGCAGAACACGGTCTCAATTCTCAATGCAATGCAAACTGCAAAGTGTATTGCTCTGTGCTGTGCTTTACGAATTTACGATTAAATTAAATGCTCGTTTACTTTTCACAAGTTCAGTTCAGTTCTATAGAATGAATTCAGTTCACCTGGAATAGGATTGAAAGGAAGGAAAGGGTGTCGAGATAGTCCGTGATGTAATACATCATATAATAATAGTGTAGTATACTCCTTTAAAATACGTTTACCTTGTCTTGTGTATGTTCTTAGTGTACCTACCTATTCTTTTGATATGATAAAGTGTGAAGATTGTAAAGAATAGATGCAACGCTCTCGGTGTAATGTATGGGATTGCTTTCTTGCTCACTTACTAGCTAAATACATATAAATACATGCTTACTAACTTAGATTTGTGAAACTAGCAGGTGAAAAAACGCATCAATGCCAACCAATGAGACTTTTGACTGCAGACAGGCAATTTAAAATGCACTTTACATCTTTCCAACGTGTATTTCAGATTAAAGGAGAACTTTGAACTTGTACTAGTAACACTAACTATGTTTCAAGAGCTCATGTGATGTAATAATGTGTGGTTTCGTTTGGTTATGCTATTCTTACACGATCTGATCGTAAGATCAATTCAGATTGGAAATGTTGTTGGAATGAATGAGTAA
>JAQFYC010007417.1:0-10513 GCA_034694165.1 Tomocerus mixtus
TACGACTACGTGAAACCTGAGTACTACGTTTATCAACCCACCTACGGGGTCCCTGACTACTACGCCCCTGTCGTCTCGAATGTCCTTCTG
The DNA here is from genome assembly GCA_034694165.1 of Tomocerus mixtus. NCBI lineage: Eukaryota > Metazoa > Arthropoda > Collembola > Entomobryomorpha > Tomoceridae > Tomocerus > Tomocerus mixtus. Next base: position 91 of record JAQFYC010007417.1, read on the forward strand.
GCAGAACCCAAATTCTACATCAACAAAGCCACAGTTGACCTCATCATCGAATTTGTCGAGTACACCTGGACAATTCATAAGGACACTTTCGAATCAACAAAATCCAGGGGGAAGATAATTGCCGAAAGACTCATCGCCCTCATCCAACGAAATCAGGATCAAAGGAAAAAACCCGAAGAGTCTCGGTTCCGACCCGAGAGACCGTGGCAACAACCCGAAGTCGATTTCTTCACGTGGCCCTACACAAATACTTTAGCATTCCGCACCCTCGCAACGTAAATTAATAAAAATCACGCTTATTGAACACTTATTTGTTACAGTTTTATTTCTTGTTAATATTTACAAACAAACTAAGTAAATGACAAATGCATCTTCCAATCTCCAGAACAATAAAGAAATTTTATAATTATGTTAAAGTTATTCATATTTAAAGTTAAAAGACACCATTAGCAAGAACATCAGAATAATTCTTATATTTTAGTATGTATATACGTAAATTGTAGATTTATCATTAAATTATTATGCTATTTGTACTATGTATGTGTAGGTAGGGCTTTCTAAATATAAAAGATTTTTGGCGTCTAAATAGTAGCTTAATAATAATCTTAAGTAAGAAAGGTTAGCTTATTAAAATGACGCAAATTATCTCATACATAAGAATCAACAAGCTCGCCGAATTCGATGTATTATCTTTTCACTGAATTATTTCGCTAAAGTTAATATAAAATGAGATAAGAAGTCCAAACGACTATTTTAGAATATTTCTACAGAACGTCGTAATCACTTACCTTTCAATTTGAATATCAAAGATCAATAATTCTAGTCCAGCCAATATTCTAGTCGTGGTTTGCAAATAGACAAATAAATCCACTGAAATAAAGGAACAATTTTCGATCCATTGAGTTATGAAAATAGAATTCTAAAGGTTGAAGCGATAAAGTTGTTTTACGTAAGTTACGTCCAGAAATACATTCACGGTGACAGTCTGACGCTTTTAAAAGTATAATACTTTTCGCTCTAATTAATTTTTTATGAAGAACAGGCTATATCGCTAACTGCAAATCTTTCTCCAAACACACAAATACCAAATTTTTAATGAACTAACATCTATGACACTATTTTCAATGTGAAAATTTTCAAATGTAATTATTTTTCTTGAAATATATTTATTCATAAGCATGTTTGTTGAAATTAGAATTATTTTCCCCACTTGACATTAAATTCTGGGTTGCATAGCATAGTGCTTAACTAAATACCATGTAATAAATAGAAAAGGCTATATCGCGCAACAGTATAATTTAATTTATTGTCACATTTATTAAAAATCAGTTTATTTTAAAAAGGAATATTTTCTAAAAAATCGTTACATAGTGTGATATTTTCTATTTTATTTTGAATTCGTCACTTTTTTCTTGGTTTAACGCAATTAAATGTTTTCATTTAAACGTATTTTCTTGAAAAATATCACTCTAAGTGTCAATATAAACCATGTACAAAATTAATATATCGACACAATCACAAAAGCTAATGTTACTTGTATAAAATATATATAAAGAAATGCTGAATTAACTTTTAGATTGCTAAGCGTCTTATGAGAAATATTTCGTTTTCATTTCTGATTGGGTAGCTTATAAATTTACAGCATAGCAAATATAATTCTATTACTACTCAGAAAGTACAAGTAAACTGGGCAAATTAATCTTTCTACTAACAGTTCAGTTCAGTTGGTTTGAAGATCACATAAACTACTAAACTTATACATACCGAGAGTACCAGTAACTCTAAAACCTTTAATGTATGCGTAGATTACATTAAAATTAAACAGAACTAAAAATGATTTAATAATTGCAACGGAATATTTCTAAAAACTTACGCTGATTCTGAAAACAATTAAAAAAATTTAAATATTCGAAAGTTAATGCAACCACAACCACAGACTGTGTTTGATTATTATCCTGCACGCTATTTAATTAGTTCCCACGTAATCTGACCTAACGTACCGTACCAATGATTTTGCATGGAAAATAATGACAATGTAAAATGAGTGCCCGCTCTTTTGTTACTTTTTATTCTCGCTTAAATTATATTGCCATTTGTACATGTAGAGAGGCGATATACTTTCGAACTGTAAAATATTTTTTTCGTATAAATAATTGTTTAATAATCAAGAAAGGTCAGCTTAATTGAAATGACGCAAATTACCTCTTATAAAAAAAGAGACAAACTCATCGAATTCGGTATGAAAGCTTTTCACTAAATTATTTCTTTAGTTATAAAACAAAATGGGATAAGAAGTCCAACTTGTCCGAACGACTATTATTAAATTTCCAGAACATCGTAATTAAAGTACCTTTCAATTTTAATATCAAAGCTCAATAGTTCTATCTAGTCCAAATAATATTCTAGTCATGGTTTGCAAATAGGCAAATAAATCCAACCAAATAAAATAATCGACATCCTGATTTAGTAGAGCATGAAAATCCAGATTCCTTTTGCATTTTCCAATTACTACATGAATACCTTTACGTACTGCCGCTTATCCTTTAATCTTCAGGTTTATATAAGCAAGGATTCCATATATTAAAATAACAGATTTTTTTAAAAGTGTCATTTTCACAGAAATATTCCCACGGAGTGTAAAATTCTAAATATTTATTCTGTTCCAGTTTAGAGTGCTCCACTGTTACTTTATCTGTGTCCATGTAGTAGCTAATATCTGTCTTTATTTCTGACATGTATTTTTAAAGAATAGAGACGTGGTTTTATATAATCTAATGTACTTTTGTCGTCGGTGGAGTACCTACCTCAGATAAATACTAAGTACGAATACTTAAATGACTTGCTACTCAGAAATTAACCATGCTGGAAAGATTTAGTTATGAAAATAGAATTCAAAAGGCTAAAGCAATTAACTTGAAACACAGAAATACTTTCACAGGGACAGTCTGACGCATTAAAAACTATTATATTTATCTTTCTGACGAATTTTTTATGAAGAATTGGCTATCACTAAACCCAAATCTTCTCCGAAGAAACAAATACCAAACTTTTAATTAACATATTTAATTCTATATGAAAATATTTCATTGTGAAAATTTTCAAATGCTATTATTATTCGTGAAATATATTTATTCGTAAATATGTTGATTGAAATTAGAATTATTTTTTCGCTAATTATGGCACACCAAAATTCTGTGTTGCATAACAAATAACTATACATCATGTAGAAAATTGGTTATGTAACTACAGCTCAACAGTTCATCAATTTTATTTGTCACGTTTATTGAAATCCAGTTTATTTTGAAAATGAAAATGTTTAAAAATTCGTTACGGCCCAATATTTTTCTCTTGTCAATCTGCGTACCAATCGTAATCTTATCACAATTAATTAATAGTGCATCGAGCTTAAAAGCAACAAGCTTAAAAGCTACTTATTATGTAAGATATATATAAAGAAATGCTGAGTCTAATCTATTACGTAAGTTTGCATATCTATAGCGTCGTCTGCGAAACTTTAGTTTTCATTTCTGATCGGGAAGCTTACAAATAAACAGCATAGCAAATAGAATCCTATTACCACAAGTACAAGCAATCCTTCCACTAGCATTTCAGTTGGTTTGCAGATCACATTAAGATGGATTTATTCGCTGTCCTGGCCTGATCTGGAATCGTCAAATCTCCCTCTGTTAGTGAGATTTGCTGAGCTAATTTTAACATAGGAAGGTATCCTTTTTTTACCATTGACCTTTTGGTCATAATTCGCAGTCAGTATGGAATTTTTCACAAGTGTTCGTAAATGAAGTCTGCGGTATGTAAGCAAAAATTGGTTTCAAAATATTCCCCCATGTGACTACTGTAGGGAAGCAAAATTGAATTCAATCTTACAGAAACTCTAACAGAAATATTTTGAACCCAGGCGTACAAAACTTGATAATTTTCTGACTGCGAATTGTGGCTAAAAAAGTTCAAAGGTAAAACAAACCGCTAAGGCACCAGCAAAAGTTAAAATTAGGTCAGAAAATCTCAACAAAAGATGGAGATTGTCGATCCCAGACCATGCCAGAGCAGCGAATTAATTGAATAGCTAATCTACTTGCGCTATAGGTGTACGTACCAGTAATTTTATTTAGAACCCCAATGCAAATATTGTACGAAAATAGATTGAATTAAAATTAAAAATTTGGCAGAACTAAAAAATCATTATAAGTTTTCTTTAAAACCTTACGCCAATTCTGCCAACAGAATTTAAAATTTTGAACAGTTCGGATTGTAATACAACGACAGCGAAACAGTCAGGTTGGCAGACAGACAGAACGTTGCTATAAATTTGGTCATAATAACTAAATACAAAGAGCGAACAGAATGAATATCGTAACCAGAATGTTCAAAAACTGTATTTCAATTCGATCTTCTCTTTCAAAATTTAAACTGTATGCTTTATACCGATCAACACTAATTAATTTTCAAGACAAAGAAGGTTTCCAATGGGTTGGTTTCTATGTTAATGTCGGATATTTGTTTGGAATGTCGTCATTTTTTTGGGATACTTCTAATGGAAAGTTCTCTGTTGCAAAATCGCAAAAATTTCTTAAATTCGCACTAGTTCTTAATCTTTCATTGCTTCTTTTTGAAATATTTGTGTTGCACAAGGAGATCACAAAAGTATTCCAAAATGGATTTGGGATATCTAACGAGCTATTTCTCATATTTGCTCAAATAGTAGTGCGCATAGCTTGTGCATCGAGCATGTTATCCCTCCAAATGAAGAAAAATGAAACGGTCGGATCCCTCAACTGTTTACACTTACAATGGAAACATGAGAGTAGTAAGATACTTTTCATAATTAATATAATTATTTTACGTTGCTATATTTTTAAATAATTATTTATCTTTTAAAGGCGGAACTCTGAAAATGGCAACAACAGTGTTTGAAAGGAAACTGAAAAATTTGACATTCAAATTTATGTTACCTACAGTATTCACCATCGTAGCTTCCATTCTAATAATGATGAAAGCTTTAAGGGGAAATCATGTTTTGGCTGATTTCATATTTCCAGAAAAGAATAATAATGCGGTTGCTTATAATGCCTTACTGGGGTTCCAGATCGGGAATGATGTCATGATAGTGTACACATGTACTTATTTCTATGTCTACATGACAATATACCAAATTATGGATTTCTATTCGCACAAACACAACAGGTAATACAATTTACATAAGAGCGTACCAGAATAAGGAATTATAACTATATTAATTGATTTAAATAGTATTAATGGTCTTATTCCACGATCTATTAATTAAATAATTAAAATAATGTGTTAAGAATGAGAAATAGACATAACATTTTTTAATCAATAACTAAATGCTTATTGTCCTGGTACGAATATTATTAATGTAGCAAATAACTTATAAAATTAATAAATTGTTATCCTTTTACAGCTTACACAAAGGGATCGTGGAGCACAAAATATCATTGTACAATGGATTAAGGATATTGAACACAATGTTTAATAATAGTTTGATTTCAATTTTCACGGCCATTGCCCTAATCCTGATGTCCTATACCGTCATTCTTGGACTGTTCTGCTGTATTCGACTTTATAATGTAGTCCCGACCCCGACTAGTATGTATATTCTGCTATCAACAATTAATGCTATGTTATTTATTGTTATAACTACCTGGTTGGTTGGATTTGCGATATGCTGGAAAAACTCCAATTGTGCGCTAACAAGACTGAAATCAGAGAATCTAAAACCGAGGGATTATATTAACCGAAGAAGAATGAGGGCCCTAAGAGCGTATGGAATACAACTCGGTCCAATTAGAGCGGTTAAGTATGAAAGAATATTCGATTTCTATGAAAGAATGCTCAATGGCCTGGTTACTCTGCTAGTGCTGACTAAATGAAAAATAATGTAATAAATCTTCATTAGTAGTTTCACTCTATTAATTTCTAAAAACAAAACTTAAAAAAGTCAAACCGTTCAAAAGTTACAAAATACTTGGACAGACGGATCGACTGATATCATTCCCATAAGTTATTTCTCAATCACTAATATGCTTGTAAGTACATGCAAACTAGATTAAATTGCTTTTAAGTAAATCAAAATTTCGGTAACTATATACTTAAAATAGCTTGTAAGGTACGCGAAAATTGACGATACTATTTAAAACAGCCTTTACATTATATAAAGTTACCTTTAATTACCATAAAATAGTTTGTACGTACATCAAAATACATTTAGCTACCTAAAATGGCTTGCCAATTAAAATAGCTTGCCAATACATGAAAATAGCTGTAATTACTCAAACTAGACACATTACTGTACACTGTAAATGACATAATAAATTTTTGTTAAATGTGTGTAGCAATGTACATTTTTTCCTATACTAATATACATACCCAAGGAAAAAGTTAGAAAACGTTTGCCAAATATATATCTAATTTATTTTCCACCTGCAAAGTTACAAAAGCTCAAAGGCAAAACATTTAAGATTGCAGATTTAGTAAATAAATGTTTGCTAAATAATTATAATTTTTTTTGTTTATATGAAGCAAGGGTGTTACATTTATTTCACATTATATTATTATTACTGAAATTTTTTATAGTAACAGGATTACAAAAATTAAATAGATATAAATTAATTTTACGTAATATTATTTACTTTCAGCGTGTGCTATTAAAGTGCAAAAAGGCCGTTTCTTTTAGAACAGTTGAGAATTAGGTATCGAAACTTTTGTTTGCTCAATGACATATTGTCTTTTATGTTAACTAATTTAGTGTAATATAATTTTTATTTACATTATTGATACAATGCAATTTACAAATATATATTGTAAATATAATAGCAAGTAATAAATTAAACTACTTATTTACTTAGTTGCATAATATAACGTGTCTTTTTATTTCGTCCATGCATAAGAAGAACAGAAAGAGATTTTTGCGCATTTTTTCAAACGCAGAATCCATCCATTGATATCAAATGAATATGCACGCACCATCTGGTAGTAATTTAAGTTAGTGACAATGAAAAATTTGCAACTTCGTTAGCTGCTTTGTAACAACGCCCAGAATTAAATTTAATGGGCTTGAAGGAAATGCGTGGCTCAAACCATTCAGCAAAAATTAAGATAATAACTAATACTTCATTTATGAATAATTCATCAAAGCAAATTCTTCCCTTTGGGATAATTTCGGATAATTTTCAGCCCTGGAAAAAGTTATACAATTTTTGCTTGTGACATGACATGCTAAGACTTCCTTGTTCAGCAACTTTAATTTTAATCATTGACGAGGAGTAGAACATCACACGTAAGCAATATTGGATACGGCACAGAGGTAAATTCATCAGTTACATTTATTCACAAATCTTACATACGTACATATTATACCGACTAAACTTTATTATTTGGCACAATAATCACAAGTAAAATGAATTAATTTAAATATTATCATCCATTATTATAATATAATCCTATAAAAATATAATGTAATACAAATTATAAATTTAGCAGATGTAAACGGAACTATGAAGACTACGAAGAGAAGTCTGTAAATTGACATATTGCCTGTTTCAAGCCTTCGTGTCAATATTGGGAGGAATATTGTAAGCTAATTTAGAATATAACTGGCATTTATATGTACAAAATATTTATAACATTTAATTTAATTAATTTTTAATTGATTTTGTATTCTTTGTCAACAGGAAATATAATGTGTGGCACAGGAAACTAAATTCGTCTGCGTCTTTATATGGGAAATTAGCAAAATTGATCAAAATTCTAGTGTTGTGTATGAAATATTACTAGATGGTATTAGATTTTTAATATTCTATTGAAGTAACTACTCTTACGATAATTTTGATCATTGCATTGGATTAATTAGTACTGTAAGTGGGTTTTAAAACCGTCTCCTTTCTTCTATGCATATATTTGGTATTATATGCTAAGTATTATAGCACAGCTATTTTGCTCAATATACAAAAGTAATGTCCATTTGTCGTTTATTTATTAAGATAGGTGTAGGTATTCCATTCCACTATGATACAAATGCATAATAGCAATAATGTTATGTTATAAAGAGAGTCAGTTCATAGTTCATACTAACATAACCTGCTAGGTACTGTATAACAATCATTATACGTCAAATAAACCATTTAGCAATGGGTGTCCCTTGGTATCGCCAGTGGACATTATGTGAAGTCGCCAAACTGGAGCGATTTTGTTGATGAAAATAGTTTAAATGGCATATTAGAGACATTTATTACTAAATTCCCACAAAATCTCACATTGCCCCACGTTTGGGGTAAATTGAAACTCGTATATGGATTCCTTACGTCAACACCTTTTCAATGATTCCACAGTTGCCATATGTTTGCATTTTAAATAAAGTGGGCGTAGCCATAACTCCATGGGGGCGTGGACAATCTGGTCCAAAAACAATGACAAGATTACTTTTGACCTCCTATTTTGAATTCTAAAAACAAAATTAAAAAAGTTAATGCGTTCAAACGTTAAAAGTCTTAACGCACACTCGGACACACAGACAGACAGACATAGACGTTCCCATACAGTATCTGACGATACATAATAAATATTCTACTCAATTTAACACCCATTATATTATAGTATAGCAGTAGATTGTAGATAGAAACGAAACAAGTCGAGCACATTGTTGACTCTTTATTTACAAAATACACATTATTAAGTAGCGGAAGCTACTTTATACGATCACGTTGCCTGGGCGTCTGTCTGTCTGTCCGTCCGTCTGTCCGTCTGTAAGCACGATAACTTTTGAACGGATTAAGATAAACCGTTCCAACTCAGTATACGTCCTTTGTGGGACGAGAGGAAGACACCCTGCTAATATGGGGTCAATCGCTCAAGGGGACACTGAGTTAGGTCAATTTGAAACATTATTCAATTTACAGTATGCCGAATACATATGCATATCAGAGATGGGCCCGGCCGGGCCAAATGCAGTTCCCCGCGACATTTGAACGCTGTTCCGAAATAGGCTCTATTATTTCAAGGTTATAAAACAATGCTTCAGTTTCACTGTTGGTTCAGTTTCACTGTTTACATCGTTCAGTTTCACTGTTAACCGTTGCACTATTTCACTTCCGCTACTTTTTTACACACAATTACAGATGTTTTATTACACTTAGTAAGTTAGAGACATGCAAGCATATTGCATGTCTGTGCATATAGTTGACTTGTTGCGGTAGAGAAGACCCAATATAACTGCAGGACTTTTGCTTTCAGTCATTTCAACAATGATTTTATAAGAACATCAATTTCTAAAGAGTGAGTCTACACATTATGCTTTTACATATATAAATACAATTCTTAATTTATGGTGCAATCGGTGAATAATATCCAAATTCTGTGTTCCTCTGACTATTAGTTGCAAGTAGGTTAAGTTATGTTTATTTTTATACCGGTGAAAAGTTATATTACATTATTTATATTATCGACTATTTTACAACTGGACTCGTCAAAAATATTCGTCAATGCAAAAGGTAAGTTTAATCCATCCTTAATATTTTGTTTATTTGTTAATCGGAATTAATATTAAAATAAGATTAAGAATTCCTGTAACAAGTACAGTAATTAAAAAATTATTAACTTTTTTGAATTATAAGCACATCGGATAAATATATTGCAAGTGCATGCACAGTACAATAGATAACAATATCTAAAACTACCTGTTGTATACCAGCTCCAAATATTAATTCAGAAAGGATGTAATAGAAGTAGGATGTGAGAATAAATTAATTTAAAATAATAGGAACGTATAACATAAGATTGGCAGACTATTTTTGATGGTGAATGCCGGAAATGTAATATTAGAGTAGATGCAAATATTATTTCAGTTAGATGTTCATGTAAAAAGATAATAAGACACATAGATAAACAATTTATGAAAGGTATTAAATATTTACTAAATTATAAGTCCATTTAGTTAAGAAATCAAGCATAAGTACGAAATATCTCTAGGAATTGAGCTTAAAATGGAATTAATTTCCCCAAAAAATATTCGGAAATAATTTAGACAATCACTATATATTTTTGCTTTAATTTAATAATTATATTTAATAATATTTAATAATTAATTTAATAATTTAACGCTTTAATTTCGTTGTTAATGTTTGATTATTTTAATATTTTCAGATAAAGGAGTATTAAATGCCGAAATAAAACGCCAGCCGCGGTCTTCGGAGACGCTGATAGTGGGAAATACAGTTCCCCTTTTGAATTATTATCAACCAGTGTACACACCAGCGGGTTATTACACTCCTTTGGTGAAACCGGTGTACCAACTCCCGCCTACTTACATAAAACCGGTGGCTGAAAGCCAATACACGCTGACCAACCTGACAACGAATGTGGGAGGGAGTTTGGAAGTTCCCTTTGGGGA
>JAQFYC010007418.1:0-10513 GCA_034694165.1 Tomocerus mixtus
CAGTACTTACCTTTACGTATTGTTATCCTTTCTTGTGCTATGACGAGTCGTCATTGACGACTCGACTGACTCTTGCAACTGACCGATGGTGATTTTGTCGATACAAAATTTTAAAACACCCAAAAAGGTCACGTCAAATTATTTTTGCAAAACTGGCAATAAATATACACACAAGCCAGTACAGCACAAGAAAATTAAAGCAAGCAAGTAACGGCCAAATGCAAATTCCTGTAACCGTCAAAATTGTTACGAGCGTGAATGTTTAAAAAAGGGTCACATGTCGCTATCTCCTGCTGTATACTTTCTGTGCTGATGAGCAAGGATGAAGTGAAGGGAAATTGCTCTGCTACATCTTTACATGCTGTTTACATTTTACATGCATGTACCTATACAGCAGGTACTTACTGTAAAAAGAGTGGCATGGGTTGTTATAAATTAATTTTATAACAATTAAATAAATAACCCATTTGTTTAATTTTTGACATTTTATTTTATGTAATTATGTAAATGCCAAAAAAGGAGAAATTAATTAAATAATTAACTTGTAACTGCGATTCAAAGAAATGCATGTTTGCTCTGGGCTCCCATCGCAGGACAGGACACCGAAAACGGTGTAAGTAGCATGAAGACATTTTACAGGAAATATTGTTCCAATAATTTTTTCACACAATATTTATGGTACTTAAATATTTATAAATATTTTTATACCATTTTGCGTAAATATGTATATAAGTATGTATAAATATTTTTTATGATATATGATGGCTTTAAAATAGATTTTTACTTTTTATTCTTCTTTTTTACAATTTGTTAGCCATAGCGCATAATTAAAAAGACAATAATAGCCACAATGATAGCTACAAGTATATGAGAAAATATCATTTTGATTTTTGTTGTTATATTGAATTTGTCCATGTTTCCCATGAACCACATCATCGTCTCCCTGTTCTCCATCTTAAAGGGTGGGTACCTGCATAATTATGACATTTGTTACTGTAAACTGGCTCCCAATTTGTAAGGCTACTTTAATTTTACGCATTCTCTATTCTTTCTATGCCAATATTTTGTATGAATTTAAATTGGATTACAATTACCGTACCTTGCACTAGTCAACCTTTCCCCCAAAGGTGACAATGCTCTATATAGAACAGATTTTCGGTGTGTAAATGTATTGAATGTTTCAATTCCATGGTATGCACCAATTCCGGATTCCCCTATTTTATTTGAAAAAATTCATAATTTATTTCAAACAAAAATAACATTTAATTTACATGTACAAATAAGTTTGTTTCGTTTATCTTACCGACTCCTCCAAATGGTAGACCTTTCCCTGTAAATAAATAATTAAATTAATTAATATAATGCGAATAGTATGTAGGAATTTTTTTGAATTAATAGCCACAGTAATGAACTTTGACTATCTTAATTCGGACTTACATGTTCCATGGGCAAAAATGTCATTAATGGTGACTCCTCCACTTGAGGTTTCATTGATAAATCTCATGTTTACATTTTTGTCCAAACCAAATGCATACACAGCCAAAGGTTTCGGCCTACATATAAGGAAAGGGTTTTATTATTACAAAACCCGGCACAAATGATAAATATATTCAAAATGACTTTTTCAAGGAATTTAGTATCGAATACCTTGAATTGATAAATTTTATGGCTTCGTCAGGCGAATTACATGTCATGATTGGCAAAAGTGGTCCAAATATTTCGCCTTCCATTAACGAATCATCTTCATGAACATCGGCTATAGAAAAATTATTATTAATTAACATTGCAATTAAAATCCGCAGCAGTATACAGAATATAAAAAAATTTCAAACTCACTGATGACAGTAATATCAATCCAATTATCCGCTTCGTCTATTCCCCCTCCAATGACAATATTCCCTTTGGTTCTGTCCAGCATTGATTTTAAACGATGGAAATGTCGGTTGTTCACGATCCGAGATAAATCGTTGTTTTCCTGTCGGTTGGCTTCTGGAAATATTTCGGCAAGGAATTTCTTGCAGGTCGCAATGAATTGCTCTTCGACCTTTTTCGAACAGAGAATGTAATCTGGACCAACACAAGCTTGTCCGTGATTCATATGCTTTGTCCCAATTATTCTTCGTGCAGCAATCTCAACATTTGCTGAATCGTGAATGTAAACTGGACATTTTCCTCCTAATTCTAATGTAACGGGTGTCAAATGCTTGGCTGCCGCGGACATGACAATTTTCCCCACCTGACTTGATCCAGTATAAAATATGTAATCGAATCGTTCTTTGAGCAATTCGCTAGTTTCTTGGGCTCCACCTTGGAAAACTTGAAAACATTCCTGGTTAATTCAATAATTATAGTATTAGAGTTATTTTTTAAACTTTTATTGAAATATAGAACATTTTTGTCATATTTTTACTTTACTTTATCCAAATACTTAGGAATACTGTCAGCAATCAACTGGGAGCAGATCGGTGTCAATTCAGATGGTTTTACAATGCAGCAATTTCCGGCAGCAATTGCACCTGAAAATTAAAGTTAAAATTGAAAATAATGTTCTATATGAAAATCAACCTATATTTCGAAAATATATTGTTGTGCTGAAGTGACAACACAAAAATATGTCTCGTTTAGGTATGTTGCAAAAATATTGCAAGTTATTTCATCGTATTTCTTGAAAAATTAAAGTTTTCCATATCCGAATTGTATTAATCTGTAAAATTGCAATTCCACTTACCCACCAGTGGAGCAAAGGATAAACAGAGAGCATTCCATGGACCTGAGTATAATAATATTCATGATAAAAACATATCTCCATATATTTTTACGGATAAAATATCTATATAGTCTAGTTTCTTACACACCTACAGCCAAAACGACACCATAAGGATCTTTATGAATAAATGCCTTCTCAGAAAAGGCGAGTATATTTATCGGGAGAACTTCATCCTTCGTCCAGTGCTTTAATTCCTTTAGTAATTCATCGATTTCCAGTTTTATTATATCAAGATCCAAGCAAGCTGTTATTTTAAAAGAGTTTTCCATTATTTTTTAAATGTTCTACTCCGTTACTAATTCAGTATTCCGTGTTTATTAGAATTCAGTTCAGAATGAACTAAATTAATTCCAGAATAATGAAATTGTTAAGTATATTCAACGAATTTATTGCCTTGAAATTTATTTTTTCGTAGTTCCTTCCAAAGAGCTTCTGCAAATTGATCTTCATAGTCCACAAGCAATTTCCTCAGTTTCCTCAATTGCATTTCCCTGAATATTAATGGTCGCGTTCTTCCAGTGTTAAACGCTGCCCGGGTACTTTCTACCATCTCGCTTGCGGTAGGCTGTAAAATGTCAAATAAACCATACAAAAATAACTAGATTCATAAAATTGCAGGAAAAGTATTAAAACTGAAGAATTAATATCCCGCAAAGTTTACCTGTATCCCCATAGCCAAATTTTCTTGTGATGGATTTACTTTATTCATTTCATGAAAAAGAGTTTCCTGAAAAAAATTAAAATATCAATCATTTTTGCAAAATATACTCTGTGCAAAAATAAACATCTTATCGTTGTGAATATTTTTGCAAAAATTATTAATAGTGAATGTGCATTTTAATTTATATGCCTAAATTAAATAATTTGCATATAGTTGTGCCTCCAACCCAATTTGTAATTCACAAAATTGTTCACTCTTTAGCTCAATCATTTCGTTATATCCGTTTTACCATGGTTTATTTATTCATAATTCAATAATATGAATAAATAAACCATGGCAAAACGAATATAAAGAAATGACTGAGCTGAATGATCAACCAGTTTTGTGACAAAGACAATTACAACCCAGTTTAAGTGGAATTAAACCTAACAACCTGCTACGAGGATGAAATTCAAAATTTGCAAAATATTTGCGAGGTTGGAATGCAAATTGCAAAATGTTTACTACCTTTGAAGGTGCAAAAAAATTAAATCCTTACTTTAAGACAGAAGAATTTTGTTGTCGATGCTGCGGAAAGGGAAACCTATGCAATTCTGTGTCTTGTACTTCACTTCACGCCAGACAAGTCAGGAGGAAAACAATCAACGGCGAAGTAAGTTCCAGTTCCAGCTATCCAGCTCCAGGCAGAAACGTCCGTCCACCTCCAGCTACTTAGTTAAAGAACAAGAATAAGACTAAAGTTCATGGAAATGTCCATGTCGATAAATATAAAACCCCTTGGCTGTGCTAGCATGAAAAAATGTTGTGGAATCTTGTAAAACAACTTTTTTTCCTCTACGCACAATTACCTACACTAAATACTCGATATACTTAACTTACATGCATAATGAATGTAAATAATAATACTGATCCTTTACTATAACATTGCACAGTACAGTACAGTAATGCAGAGATCCCATGATTTGTTTCTTTAGCCATTTATTGTGTGTATGTATACTGAATTAAGATTTGTTGTTATATTCGAATTTAATGAAGCCATGTATGAAAACAGAAGGTAAAGCGATTCAAACCAAAACCATAAGCTGGAGAATTGCAGTGGGAGTGAGAAAGTGTTTGGAGTAATAATACAGAAATGAAGGTCACTAATCCTGGACTGGCACAAATAAAAAAATTAAGGATACCTGTATATTTCGTATATTTCTTAATGTAATGGAGTAATTAGGCTTAATACTACTTGCTTATAAGAACACACTCATTTTTTGCTCATTCATCTACAAATGTTTTTATGGTTGATACCTAAAATTACCTACTTATAGTACCTATGCAATGCATTTTTGCTTCAGATAGCATATCTGTGCACGTTTTCCACTATATATATGGTGAAATGATGTCTTTTATGAATACATTTACAGAATTTCATTCTCTGTTCCACATAAAATGTAAATACACCCACCTATAAGACTTTAATTCCCAATAATATTGACAAAACTTCTTATTCCATATTCTTACGATGATATTCCGTGACAGAATGCAATTCGACATGAACAGAGCATCTTTATTACTGACATCATGAACACTCACAATTACAATTTTTCATGTGTTCATGTAATGTACTTCATATTTTGAATTATTGTTATACTTGCTGTTCTGTTACAGATAAAATATTCTTCTGTTAGGTTTACTTTGCCTTCTTTCTTGACCCCTGAGTGTCAGTGCTGTTAAATAATGGACATCGGGCAGACTGTTTGGAGCTTTATACGTGATTTTAATACCCAAAATGTATTATCCTTGAACTCCACATTGAAGCAACCGGTTTCTTTTGGCATTATTGGGATCGGAAATCCTTTGATTTAGACTTAAACTGCATTACAAGACTTAACATAATAATATTCCTATATCATTTCTAATACATAAATACATATGCACCATTAAATTACTATATATAACTTTAGTAGTAGATAATACTATGTAATAATGTGTCTATGTTGATATGAATATGAATTTAGGGAGTACAAATAGTTTTTCAGGTTTTCAGTGCTGTTCTTTGCATATTAAGTGTCTAGAGTTTACTTGTAGTGCAAGAATATTGATTTGCTGTGCAAGATAAATTGTGGAAGAACCATATTAAGACATTCGTCATTCTGTCACACCTTAAGTGGATTGAAAATTACTGCAGACATGCATATCTGTTGTTGATACTGATACCAACATAAAACCCCTTCTACCGTTCACGTGCCATAGACATGGATCATTAAGTATTATTATGTTGCAGTTTTAGTGCTAAAGGAAGAATAAGATTTTATTATATTCTGTTACCCTATGTAACTAAAGGGAATTTGGAGTCTATAATCTATCCTCAGTTGCTTTCATTTTATAAATGTACATTAGAGACCCAATGAAAAAATGCATACTCATCTTTAGTGTCTAAAATAATAAAATCACCATGTCCTATCTGAATTGATGTGTACGTAACATTAAATTACAATTTGATTAGAATTGTAGCTCAAATGACACACACAGACACTATATTATATTTTTCTTATAAAAGTGAATCCTGATTTTGAAGATTAATGCAGTTGTAATAATCTTCAGTTTTAATTTATATTAGGCCATAACTGTAAAATGCATTTTTGCATCTTCAATTTTTACATGCATGCTCTGCTCACTATTTTCTGTCTGTGTATTAGTAAACCAGAATCGTTATCTATTATAATTTTATTGATTGTTAATTTAGAGTTTAGTGCAACTCTTGCAATGAGTAAATGACTGTATTTTGTTGTCTGATAAGGTTAATATAATGCATAGCGTGCTGTACGATGTAAAGGTTAATTTGGTGGCGTGGGTGGATAGATTATTACGTTGTTGCAGTTATTTATTATCTTTAAAACATCAAAGTGATAAATTGCGTTCAATGTTGCTCCTTGCAGTCTCATCGCTCAATACTTTACATTTATTGATACGCATAATGTAATAGAATTGATTTGCGTGCTCTAATCTCAGAGATTCTCATCAACAAAGCGAAAATAATAATTTTTTATGAAAAATATCGAAAATTGTGACCTGTATTTACATTTATTTATGCATTTCAACGGATTATACAGACTTCATTAAAAATTAACTGTATGATTAATGATTACATGATTACAAAATTACTGGTCTCGTTCTCGTCCCATCTATAACACTATACTTAATCATAATTTCATAATATAGATGGTAAATGTAATAATAGCTAAAGATAAATATATTAAATAATTTTTGTCAGTTTGTAAAATAAGTTGGTAATTAAATAGTGAGATCTTTAATGTCGATCCCTGAATCGAGATGCATACTATCGACGGACAAAATCTTAATTTCTGTCTCCCCTTGTTCTCCTCGAGAAGATTCGACGATTAAGTTTGAGCAAGTTCGAAGAGTCTTCTCCCAGTCTTGTGGAGTTCCCGTTAAGATTTGCATTACCTGAAAACAAGCAATATATTTAATGAAATTTCGGTAAATATTTATTTACGTTACCTATAAATATATAAAAAAAAATGTTACACACTTCTTCATTAGCTGCTACATCAAAAACTGTTTGTTTCTCTGCATTTTCCTCTCCTTCGTCATCTTCGCTGTCTTTTCCAATATGATTTGCTATACTAGGATCGGCCTGGGATAACAAAATTTCAAAAATTATTTTTTTAATTAACCCTATTCAGGTCCAGGTTATTTGTGTCCCTGTACGTTTAAGGGAGGTCAAATTATACCCGCGGCGGATTTTCACATAAATTAATCAATCTAAGCTCCCATATGTGTCATAAATTCCATTTTAATTAAAATGTGTTTACTTACACCATAGTAAAGAAGTAGAGCACAAAGAATGGAAAAGCCAGAACTTGCTGCTACATGCAAACTGGTATCTCCTCGGTAGTTTTGTATATTTCCTAACTGTGTGTTTCCACTCTGAAAATTCAACATGCAAAAATTCCAATTATATTGTTATAAAAATTGGATACAATTCATCTAACTATTTCCAAAGATTGCTTATGAATACCAAAATTACTTAAAAATCTAAAAGATAATTAAAAACAAAACAAAAAGCTAATTCTAATTAATACATTGCCAAAAAATTATAAAAAAAATATACTATCAATATTATTTTACATTTCTCAGTAGTAAAAGTGTGGATGTAACATTTCCTTTTTCTACTGCCAAGTGGAGTGGCGTTCGTCCGTATGTTCCTTCTTGTGTGGCTAAATCTGCTTGGGAATTACATAGAATTTCAACTGCTTCTTGACACCCATTAGTTACAGCCAGGTGTAATGGTGTTTTGTCTAAATATAATTAATTATTAATTTAAAAATATTATTGAATTTAATTACACATACTTAGTGATATTTTATTAAATTTAACCTAAAGAAATATATAAGAATAATAATAAAACTTACTCGAATAATTAAATCGGTTGACGGCTGAGCGAGCAGAATTCGATTTGAGAAGAATCTTGAGAATATTAATATTTTGTTCTCTAACAGCTAAGTGAATTGGATTATCTCCATCCAAATTCGGGATCGTCATATCTGCCTTTTTGCTGATAAGCTCTTCGACGAAATAGTCTGCAGAAGTAAGTACAGCTAGGGAGAGGGGTGTTAAGTTCTGGATATTCGGTTCGTTGATCATATTTGAAATATCGGAAGAGGTTGTGACAGTTTTTAGGATTTTCATAAAGGGTTCTCGTTGATGGTAGAGGATGGCCGTGTGTAGTGCACTAGAGAAAAAATTTGTTATATTCATTTTCATGTTTCAAAGAAAATGCAAAATATTTAGGAAAAACAACTGAAATCAATAAGAATCCTAAACTTTGAAATAAACATCAACTGAAATTCATAAAAGTAAGTAAATGGTGAAAATATTGTAAAACAATTAAAATAAAATTACTTGTTTCCATTTTCATTGACAAGACATAGTAAATGTCTCAGTCTTTGCAGGACGCAATTAAAATCCGAAGTTTCAGCCCATGTGTGTAAACCTTTGCAAACACTTAAGGCGACATGCATAGCAAGAGTTTTAGTAGGCAGCTCTTCTTCAGGAATACTCGATTCGTCGAAAGGAAAGTTTTGTGTTGTTCCCTGTCGCGCCGAAGAGGAACCTTTATAACGATTATAAGAAAATTAATCCAAAAATACTTTTAAATTTTTGTTTTAAAAAAGAATGAAAAATTACTCGCAGCAGGACGGTTTCCATTGTCAGAATCACTGTCCTCATCGCCGCTTTGAGGGTTTTCCCAGTGTTCGCCAGGAAATCTAGGAGGGTTATCACCATCATCCGGTCGAGAACCCCTTCCGGATCCCGTACCCTCGTTTCCGCTTCTGGATTTTCTCCGTTTTGGCATTTTTCTCACTATTTAGCGAAATAATTAATTCGAATTCATTATTTTAATTAGAAATTATACACTGCAATTATATTTTGTATTTTTCATGATTTTTTTCTTACATGTCTCAACTGGTTTGTATTTAAATGGTATAGGTTGGCTTGTAGAACCGTCAGAAGGTCGTTCTAATTGAATCCACACTTCAACTTCGGTATCAATTTCCCTTGAACGATAAGGTGGTGTCCTAAAATGAATTCAAAAAATCTTTAGCACTAAAATTCTTTTAGTTTTCTAAAATTGCATGAAGAAATTCTCAAAACACGGACTTAGCATGCCTTAAAAATGCAAAACTCACTTAAAAACAATTGCGTACTGGTGATGAACATCTAATTTGCTAAATCTTCCATAGGATTTCCAAATCTCGACTCCTTTTTCGTTTTCTTGGAAAAATTTCACTTGAATATTGTCTGCAGGCACAAAAAAACAAATACAATCCTGTAAAAATGTGCACTAGTAAAATTGAACTATTGTCTTGTCGTCATTTATCCTTAAAGCTTACGTGCGTACGTTTATCAACTTTTTCAACAAGAATAAATACTTCTTCGTCTCCAGTGCAGCAGCTTGCGTGTTTGTCAATGCGTACAATTCTCAAATCTCCCGTTTGAGTACTCTCTGTCGACAAAAGAAAAATAATAATTTATTATGACATAAATGACAAGAACAACAGAGACAAGAATCTCTAAATCGTCATTAGACTAACATTACACTACACTGTAACTGTTCTGTACTTTTCTAACTGTTTATTAAAGCTGCTACTTAAGAACTAACCAATTAAAATGAGGATTACTGGTATTATGTACTATGAAATGCTTCTGTATACATTAATACACTGTTTTCCCGTCAATTAAATTGCATCCGGTTAATACACGTGCCAATATACAATAAACCAACGGATTTTGATAAAAGTGCCGATAAAGCTGTGAAATAAATACACATCCATCCCAGGCTAAGATCCCAGTATATATTAACATGTACTATATAGAAATATACCAGATACAATTAAACACTATTAATATTAGTACGTGTATTAGGTATATAAGTATCAAGGTATTAATTTACATGTAATATATATCCCACTTTAAAATAATTCCGAATTTCCTATGTTGTAACGTTTTATCTCAGGAGTTTTAATGTCAATTTATCTTCACTGCATACAACAGTGTATAGAATATTATAAGTTAAACTAAAAAGTACCGAGTAGATTGTGTATTGTATATGAAACTCAACTAAAGCCAAGTAGTATGTAATGTCAGTAAAGTCAAGGCCTTGTGTTTTGTTTGCTGTGGCATTAGAGAAGACAGGGGAAACCCCATTTAATCACATACACAATATTCTCTATATGGATGGAAAACACAATTAACACACCTTGCCCACACAAGCATTAACATTATGTACAATTCTAAACAACAGTGATGATCACCTACTACGTAACATTAACTTTGAAAACTCTTATATAAGTTATTTATTTACATTTACATTAATGTACACATTTTAAGCTGTAAAATTTAATATTGAATTCATGTGCCGTATTTTCTCAAATAACGCACCGGGGAGTTATATGAAATATTGATCCTTTATATAAATTAAATGTAAAATACTTACAAATGTCCCCAAAATTCATTCTATAAATCGTTACAGACACAGACCCAGGGAATAAAATGATATATCCAAATTACAT
>JAQFYC010007419.1:0-10511 GCA_034694165.1 Tomocerus mixtus
AACAATTGTACTCTTCGCGAGAAGAAGGGCGTATATCAAAGTAAAATTTAAAAAAATCAAAATAAACAATTCAAAATTCTGCAAGGGGACATTCACTAATAACAATGACCTATATTAGCCAGCCCGAATGTGCGAGACTGGCTTATGTAATCGCAGTTTCTGTCCGTGGGTCTGTCCGTCAGCAAGCCCAACGCATTAGCCAGCCCGAGTGTGCGAGGCTGGCTTATGTAATCGAAATTTCTGTCCGTCCGCACGATAACTCAAGAACGCATTGACCTAGGATGATTAAACTTGGTATCATGTCCTTATGGTGCCAAGGTAGCCTATTGATTTTGACCAAAATTGGTCTACTGGTTCCTGACATATGACTGCAAATGCCTTTTCTTCATTTTAATAGAAAATCGCAAAATTGCGGTATTGAAATATCACACTGTTTCCACGTTATTGGATATATGTCATACCGTTTCCACCTATACATAAACGAACAATACATTTTGCTGCTTCTACTTACAATTACAGTCAAAATTGGTACCAAAGAGCTAGAAATATTATATTTTATAGTCAAAAGAGTTAGTAAGGGTTCCTCTTACATTTGGTATCAATATAAGTTTATTATGCGATCCTTTTATGTTTCATAGTCAAAATACATCCCCATGGTCATTTTTCAAATTTTATAGCCTAACTGGATTGCTATAGTCTTGTATTTGATAGGCAAGATGGACCCCTATCAAATAAACGGTATTGAAAATAGATCATACCGCTTCCACTTGTACATCTATACTATATTATAATACTCAGTTGTTTGCATGTATGTTTGTCGTCCCCTTTTGATTGGTTGGTGCTTCCTCAAGCAAAGTTCTCCTAAGGTGTAAACATTGGTAGCACAGTGTAACATTTTTAATAAAACTGCCAAGCAGCCCGCCCGAGTGAGTGTAAGTTGTAATAGATATTTTACAAATATCTTTATAAACAGGAATTGGAAATATTTAAGCTAAGGTTTTTATGGAAAAATCCATAAAATTAATTATGTTTCTATGGAAATATTCGAAAAATTAATTTTTGTGCTTCTATGGAAAAATCCATAAAATTAATTATGGTGTTTCTATGGAAAAATTTACAAAATTTAGTTTGGTGTTTCTATGGAAAAATTAACAATATTTTTAGTTTGGCGTTTCTATGAAAAATTTAGTTTGGTGTTTTTATGAAAAAATTTGTCGACCCTTCAATTTGATGCTTACATGGCTCGTTTTTAGTGAAATAGAAGCGCAATATTTTATTTAGTTCTTCTCTCAATTTCACTTTGGCTATCAAAATTAATACAACGTGGAAGCAGTGTATTGCATTTCAATACCCCCATTTCCCAATTTTCTATTAAAATGAAGACAAAGTATAAGCAGTCTTATGTCAGGAACCAATGGATCGATTTTGGTCAAAAACAATAGGGTTCCAATCCAGAAAGTAGTTGTTTGTAATAATTTTAAGGCTTTTCATTCCGCTTTTTGGTTCATGTTTACACTTTTTGGACCAAGTTAGGTTGCCATGGTAAATTTTTGCTTGATGAAGCACCAACCAACCAATGAATCAAGGCATCCTTATTATCCTATTATATATAATCTTATTATTATATATAATCCTATTATCGTATTAGCAATAAACTAATTACGCCAAGCAAAGCTGGCTGAGGAGCTAGTAAATGAATAAAGTAGACTGAAGAAGGTAGATAGAAGCAGCAAAATGTATTTCATTTCATCTACTGATAAGGTCAATTTGGATTATAGAGTAATCCTCATTTATTTGATAAAGATGGATCCCTATGGGGATCCTCTTATATTTGATAGTCAAGATTTATTTGATAGGCACGATGGATCCCTGAAGTGATTTCCTTACATTTATAGGCATTTGACTCTAGCATTTGATTGGCAAGATGGGTTTCGTGTGATGATCGTCTTACTTTAGTTAGAACGAACACGGAAACATCAGCCTAAAGTTTGTCAATTTTTCCATAGAAACACCAAACTAAATCTTGTAAATTTTTTCATTTCCAGCTCCAGCTTATAAGCATATGTATTTCGATTATGCAACATTACACTTACTCAGGCGGGCTGTATAGTATTGTGGCTTGGCAGTTTTTTTTCGAATAGAAATAGTGTCAATACAAGCATATTGCCGTACGAGTTAAGTGAGATAACACAATGATACACTAAGGTACACATTACAACGCAACAACAACGTTTTCAGTTCATTACAGGGATTTTTCAGTGATCTTGACTGAAAATACTATGAAAATTGGGATGATGCCACTATGAAAACTATTTTAAAATATTGCCGGTTTACAATAAATGAACCTTCCCTAAAAAAAATTTCTCAGTAGTCAAGGAAAATAAAACTTGACAACGATATACGCCCTTCTTCACGCCGAGGACACAATTATCCTGTACAACAGGCACCCAACAATTATCCTGTACAACCGGCACCAAACAATTATCCTGCACAGCCCGCCTCCGACAACTATCGTGCACAGTTATCAAATGTTTGAAACTCCTACTAATTCGCAATTCTGCCTAATAACATCAATAATCGACCACTGTTAATTAATATAATAATGCATTATCATTGTTGTACACAAACATGAAATTTTTTAAAGCACTTATATAATATTAACTAATAATTCCTTTGTGGATTGCTAAATTTTTGTAAATTAAGTAGCTAAATTACAAAATGCCCAACACAGTAAGGGATTAAATAATTAAATTATTAGTAGGATTACCTATATAGTGCTTAGGAAATTGGCAATAAATACAATACAATACGTCTTCAACACGTATTACCTTTTAGAATTTACTTGCTCCATACTTAGCTGCATAAAATATAATTATACACAGGTAAACACAGTATAGATATGTGAACAATTTTGATTTTTAATACCAAAATATTACATAATATCTAGTGTAATACAATACCTAAGCAAAATTATTTACTGGATAGATGCAGCTTTATTTTTTCATGTTGTGCAAGAGGACAGAAGTTCCTTCCTACAATGTTTACCAACTGTGTGTACATATTGATGGATAGTATTGCCTTAATATTCTACCTTAACATAAATATATTATCTTATGTAAATAAATGTATTGAATAGTTTATCAACCCTAGTTCTATTCAACGAATATAGGCTTTCAAGATTAATGGCAATGCAATGGCATCCATCATTTCTGCGAATTCCGCAATTCACCGAAATCCACAGCTTTCTGCTTTATTAGCACCTACACCTAATTGTAGTATCTCTGGTTCGACTTAATTTCACTATCTTTAGCACCAATTCCATTTAAACTATGATAATATGTACATACTATATGTATATACGTGTTACAAAATCTAATAATATGGCATATATCTGTATTACACGCTGTTTACGCTCAATCAAATATATGCAATTAATAAAAAGTCTAACTAGGTAATGTAAGTATTAAATTGATTCAAATTCAAGTACCAAGTATTTAGGTTGTATTTTGTAGTACGTAAGCTAATCTAATGTCGAGTTTTAATTGCTAGGTCAATTGGATGATCGATTCATTTCAATTTATTGAACCCTGAAAAATTCCAGTAGCAGTTAGCGTTTAGCCTTTAGCCTATACATACTTATGAATACTGTAGCCTGAAATTGGAACGGGAAAATGCATATCTCTACTTGTTAGATTTTGCGTGAGTATTGTAAACCTGTATGTAGTATACCAGCAGATCTGTTTATGATTGTTAGATTAGCAGATGTACTACTGATGTTGAAAGATTGAATGAGAGCCAATTACAGATAGCACATGCGAGCGAGCAGGATTTCTTGGAAAACCTCTACCGATTCTTGGAAAATGAGTTTTTTATAGATGTCATTTGCATTTACGTTACGTTGGAGCCATTGTGCCTACGTATTACGAGTTTTCAACTGTTTTGCAATCGAGTATCACGTAGGCGTCCATCAACAGAAACCGACATCCAACCAGAAGATCAGAAGAGCATCTCTTTAGGAGTCAACTTAAACACAATTGAGTACTCCATTGCAAATAGGATATTTAATAAACCTGTCGCAACAGGTGTCCCCTTGAATTGCGAATTTCGAATGGCTTTCTGTGACCCTTGAGATAATTTGACCCATTGCATTAGCAAACTCGGGGTTCCTTATAGAATACAAGGTTCCTTATTCGTTTCAAATCTACCGATTTCTGAAACAGGATTCATAAACGTCAAAGCATTCAAAACGAATCACATAAACGGGCAGACGGACAGACTGAATAGAAGGACACAGGACACAGCGTTCCTATAATGTATTTCTAAGTGCTACAATAGAATGCTATGCGTTGCTGGAAACAAGGCGGAATTTCTCAACTGGCCTGGCAATGCATAAAGATTATTAACAGAATGGAGAATTTAATGTAGAATTTTTTATGTCTGGATATCAGTAAAATAAATAACTTTCACATTACACAGGAAGAATGCAAAAGCTTTCAGCACATTAAATACAGGATACTAACGCTTCTAGCTGGTAAATCAATTGAAAAAATCGTGTTATACTTGTACAGTTAAATGTAAAGCTATACTGCATACCATAGCCCATTGGTAATTATTTTCTGAAGAGCTCTTACTTTTTCCTGATTAATCAAAGGCCAAAGACACTTCTGTTGGCCTGATTAGGGTTGGATATTTATTTTGTTACGTTCAGGTAGCATTTTATGGCCAGATGATTGTTGTTACTTGTGGACACTCAGGAGTAGCGTGACTAAATAAAAACAAGCCATGGTCGGGAGTTGCTAAATACAATATTATGTATTCAGTACCATTTACTTACATCAGTTCCACGAATAGCATACGGTAATATTTATGTGCTAATAAATTGTGTGGAATAACAATGCATGCTACTTAATATTTACTCATGACTTGCCAAACAGTAGTACAATAGATTTATATTAATATTATACACACGTGTTAACATCAATAAATGACTACTACTACATATATAGGTAGGTACCTATGTATTCATACTTTCAGTATGAGACATTTGTACTCGCTTTGCATGTCAAATGATTGATACTTACTAAAAATTGTGCTGAAATTTTCCATGAAAATATATCCAGATTATACAGTCTTATTTTAAAGCTTCGAGACTACATATTATTTATGAATAATTTATTGGGCGGGCAAAGAAATATGGAAGGACAACACACAGAATAACTGAACATTTATGTATAACCTATGCTTAATTAACCATAATAAGTAATGTACATAAATTAAAATATCGCACAAGAACAAAGAAAATCAGGAAACTGTGGCATAACGTCACGTAACTTAATCTACGTTGGAACTCTATCGTATAACTTAGTAATTTAATACTAATTTAAATAATAATTAACCATAAGTAAATATTGAGTTCAATTACAATGCTAATACTTCCAGCATATTTTCAAGGACGCGCAAAATGAGGAGACAGTATAAGTCGTCCTTCACCGTTTACATTTGCCAATCATCATTACCTGTTGTTTTTGCTATTATATTTGTCCAGTTGCTGAATGACCAGTACTTTGCATAATGCATCCTATTCCTGATGATGAGTCCATTAAATGCTTACATCACGAAAGACAATAACATAATAAATAATGTGCTGGAGTGCTGGAAATTCATTTGTCCACCCTAAGTGCAGACACGTACAATTACGTACATCGTTACGTTACAAAGCACTTTGCAAACATCAAACATAATTTTAGAATTGTTTACCATTGATTAAGGTTCAAGATGAGATGTAATGATCTCATAGCTTAAATACTCTTTTTTATCTAATAAAATATATTAGAATGCCAAAACTGACAAGTTGTAATTAGGTACAGCACATGTTTTACAAAATCAAATGCTTATTTAAATGAAGCTATGTTATAATACAATATAACATTACAGCTTAAGAAATTGACTACTTTGCTTAATTGCTGACTACCATTGCCCCAGTAAGACAGAATAACCCTTACATTAGTAATTTTTAGACGAACACGTTATATCGTGTAATAGGCACATATTTACAATAATGTAATGACCCAATTACTTATTCCTTCCTCACTGTAGCTAGTAATCGTTAATCTTACTCTAAACTTATAATTTTTTTTAAAAGGGTATGTTTAACAGTTTGACATGCAAATAATCTGGATTCGGCCAAAATATTGACCTTCAACCTTCAAATTCCTAATTAATTGTTGCAAATGGCGTAGTAAATGACACAGGATTGTGTAAATAAAACATGTAGCATGGTGCAATATGGTTTACTCACTCGTTTATTAGTGTTTACGCAGAAATCCCATTTCCAAGTATCATGAATGAATGGTGATAAGAAGGTCTCTGGATTTGGATATCTTTTGCAATTCTTATAGCTGGTACAGTATATACATGTTCCTTGGCAGAATTAATTATAAGATTAGAAGATAATCAGCAAAAACTTGATAACCGAATTTTCCAAGAAATCCGTTTTGAGTTCATTGTCCAGTTTACGAAATACTAGTAATCCAATATTTTAATGATGAACCAATTCTTTCACCAATTTAAGCTAACTATAAGTAAATTATTACACTCATTATGTTTGGTCATCCTTTTCCATGGAATTTTTTGTCCAGTATTACTGTACATAAGGTGGTGAGCCAACTGCCAATTTATTTGAAAGGAAATCTAGACTTCGTCCTCGTGTGAACTATCTTGAGACAATAATGAATCATTTTAAACTTGATGGTATATCTAATAATATGTATCCTTATTCCTTATGTAAAATTAAAACAAAATATAACATTTTTAGCTTTAAGGAAGCTATAAGAATTTGCTACACTCACCAAGTTTCCTATAATAGCATTGCATTTAATTGCTTTGTGTATGTACCACTACTAATTAAGACTAAATGAGAACTAAATAAACTTGTAGTGCCATTGCCGGTACAATTTCTTGTAGAAAATTAGTTCAATTCTTAAGATATCTTGGTATACGGATGTGTTCGAGGTTGAAAAATTCTTTTCCTGAACTCCATTTTCATTTTTCGAGTCGTAGAAAGCCGTCCATATAGATTTTATGTTGAAGATACATAAGTAAATGGCTAGAATATCAGCAAAGAAATTTTGCGAAAAAATGGTTTCAATTTCGAAGAAGGGATTTCAGATTATAGTTTGGTAAAAGGTTCCTTTGTACTTTGTACTTCTCTACAGTAGTTGTGCCTACTTACAATTCCACCAACAGCAAAGTATTACTATGTACTTTCTATGTAGGTAAGTTTAAGTCATATTTTCGGAAAGAGATAAGAAGCTTAGTGTTTCTTGCTAATACTATTTACTAAGGAGTAGTGCTTACTTTCCGTATGACTATCTGTATAATGTAAAGGGAATTCATTTCAGAGAAATACTAAGTAAGTATCTTGCTCTCGTCTTAAGATTAGTTTCTCGGTTCTCGGTTTTACGAAGAATGCAGATTCCCAGTAGACTCCTTCGGTCCAACTCAGAGAGCTGCTTTCTCAAGGAAATGTGAATTGTTGTGATATTTTCCAGAAAAAGCAATAATAAATAGGTTACATATATATACCTGGTAGAAAAGTAATCAAATCCTTATGTTACATAAGCATAGCACATGACAACATGTATGACTACGTACATAATATATTGCATAAGCGTACTACAATAGTACTACCCACACACAAAGCGTGCAATGAGTATCTATTTACTAAGGATCATAGTTCCAGGTAGTATCATTGCTTACGTAAGCGCTAAACTTATTGAATTTTTATGTAGCATGCGATGAAAAAATCAGAAGATACTCGAAGAAATAATTTAGAATTAAAACTGAATAAATATTTGTACACGGGGGTAAAACTGGATTATCATAATCATAAAGAATTTAAATCAAGGTCAAAGGGCATTACGTAATTATAAGGATTAGCCTAGATTTATGTTCATAGGTGTGTACTACTTGTACTCGCAATAATTCTGCACTGCAAGGTCAATATTTTGTTGTACTGACTATTTAGTTATTTAGTTCTTAACACCTTTTTTGCGTGTTTTAGCAAATTACGCTTCTTATTGGTGTTGAAATTACGGAAAATTCGAATCCATTCTAGAATTTTTATTTAATAGGTCAGTGAGACAATAGTTTAGCTACAACTATATTTATATGAACAACGAATACCTTTGCATCATTAAAAGTGATATCATAAAATTGATATATACTATTTGTGAAAGATTAGTGAATGAATGAGTAATTCGCAAACCTACATGACAATACACATAATTACATATTTTAACAGGTATAGCCTGATGAGATGAGTAACTCACCCAACAGTCATAGTTTTAGAGTGTTTATAGATAAAAGCATCTGTCATATTATCGTTTGGGTGTCTCAATATTGTTATCTTAAATAGCCTGCTTGAGGCGACTAATACAAATAAAACAATTTAATCCTACCAGGACTTTAGTGTTTAGTATATCTTGGTAAATATATGTATATGCCTATTTGTACTATTGTCTACCCTAAAATTGAGTAGGCCAAAAGTACAGAGTATTACAATAGAAGAGATTCACAAACCAAGAATTGCGAAAGTATATTTTGTTTAAAAGTTTTGGAAGGTGACGAATGACGAATATTTCTGAGAGTTGATCTGCGTTGCGTTGAGTGATCCCTTTTCATTCCAACCTCCTGTTTTGAGAATTATCCTTTTGCGACTACCTATAGTACAATCTACAATATTTGCTAAGTTGGAAGTATCTCATACCTTTTTGTTAGAATAAAGAATAGTTTACCTAAATACCTAGGTATGTATGTATCGAACACAAATTTTACTACCTAACATTGAGCTAGGTACCTTAATTAATGTTAATGTCCGTTTAAGAGTGATTCATCTTTAGGAATCTCTACACAGAATCCAAGCTCATTTATCATGGGATAAACGTATTATATCTACATAGTAGTATGTAAAGTAGCACACTAACTAAGTACGTGTACCTAATTACCTAAGTATTTACTATTTACATGTAGAATACAGTTCTTATCATCTTATCCTTAGAAATACATGCATGACAAATGCAATTGCATGAGACTAAACGTATAGTACGGATATGTGGCGTGGTATAACGTTGGTTATGCCTTACAACAGTTGGAGGCCAATAAGTCAATAAGTGTATAGGTAATAGTGTTTTGGCAATATTTATCTGTATTGTATCATTACTATCATTACTATGCTATCATAATTATGCACTTTGCTTGATTTAATGCAAAATACAATGTAGCATTGGCAGTAGAGGTGCAGTTTTGATAAAGTTTGGTTGGGGCAGACTGAGAGGCTCTTGAAAATCAAGATTAGCAGACGGGATGACTGAACTGACAATTCTGACAGACTCAATTAGTTTCCTGTACGTTCCTACAACACTCTATATTCTATACCTACTGCCTACTCCACAATATACAGAATACTGAAGAGTAAACTTGCTTTACGATATTACTCATTCCACGCTCTCCTATGTACTACTACAACTACTGCTATTAAATATAGATGAAGATGAAAGGTACCTCACTCGCAAACATAACAAATCATTCAAAATTCCTGGTATCCCAATTCTGATGATCTATTTGCAAAAACTGTGTTGTTACGATCGTGCTAGACTGCGTGTTATCATATTTTGCAAATGTAGAACGATAATGTTGGTATAATATACTTCAGAACATATTTTTATACTTAGTATTCTAACAAGAGTTACTGCAATAAGTATTTTCTCCTATATATATATAGCAGTGTAGCCTTAATTAAGTAGCACACATGCATATCACTACAAAGTATTACTCTTACTTTACTTGCCAATTTACATTATTAATTAATAATTAATAAATCATAGTCTAACTTAAGATAAGCTAGCATTTTATACGAGATTGTTGCTAAAATCATTCGTGTATATGTAATTATGTGGAATAATATGATTTGTGCTACGCTATTTGTATAATATAGTAGTATGTATGTAGTTCGTGAGAAATATAACATGGACTTTAGTATATAAAGGCACATTTGTGTTAGTGAGATAAAGCGGTTACGTTTTGCTTAATTTGCTTACCTCCGCTTTATACTTACAGAAAAGCAAAGCGAAAGTAATTGTAAATCGTGTGGAGCATGAGTGAGTGTGTGTGTGACTCACACCAAGTCGAGTGGACTCCAATTCTTAGAAAATAAATCCGCGGAATGCCATTATTTGGCAATATGTATAATACAATAGGTAGGGACGTGCGGAAAACAGAACTCGCCTAACACAAACAGAACGGTAGACGCAGTGGGAACTGGGAACATATAATTACATTATTAGACTAAAATGGACGTAAACGATAAATCATTCGTGGTATTTGGCTTTCTATATTCGCATAATATGCTTTACTATTCAAAATGTCAGAGAAAAATATACAATTAAAATACCCGGATAAGACTTGAACTTGACTTTGACTACAAATAAATATCGCAGACAATAAGGAGACGA